>RJWT010000712.1:0-59548 GCA_004365215.1 Cuniculus paca | reverse complement strand
CAATCTGATAAAAGCCATCTATGACAAACTAACAGCCAGTATCACATTAAATGGTCAAAAACTGAAAGCTTTCACTCTAAAAGCAGGAACAAGACAAGGATGTCCACTTTCACTGCTCCTATTCAATATAGTGCTGGAAACATTAGCCAGAGCAATTAGACAAGAGATAGAAATAAAAGGAATAAGAATAGGAAAGGAAGAAGTTAAGTTATCACTATTTGCAGATGATATGATACTCTACATAGAAGACCCACAAAACTCCATAGAAAGACTTCTGGATATCATAACCAAATTCAGTAATGAAGCTGGATACAAAGTCAATACTCATAAATCAGTCGCATTCCTGTACACAAACAACAAACGCACTGAGAGAGAAATAAGAGAAACCACACCCTTTACAATAGCATCCAGAAAAATGAAATACTTAGGAATCAACCTAACAAAGGAAGCAAAAGATCTATTCAATGAAAATTACAGTGCTCTGAAAAAGGAAATTGAAGAGGATCTCAGAAAATGGAAAGACATTCCATGCTCATGAATAGGAAGAACAAACATTGTGAAAATGGCCATTCTCCCAAAATTATTATACAGATTTAATGCAATTCCCATCCAAATACCATTAGCATACCTCACAGATCTAGAGAAATCATTCTTAAAATTCATCTGGAACCACAAAAGACCTAGAATAGCAAAGGCACTTCTGGGCAACAAGGGCAGGACAGGAGGCATCACACTCCCAGACTTGAAATTATACTACAAAGCTACTGTAATCAAATCAGCATGGTACTGGAGTCAAAACATACCTGAGGATCAATGGAATAGATTAGAAGATACAACCCAAGTACAAACACACTCAGCCACCTTATCTTTGACAAAGGGGCCAAACATGTTCACTGGAAGAAAGATAGTCTCTTTAATAAATGGTTTTGGAAAAACTGGCTTTCCATATGCCAAAAACTACAATTAGACCGAAGCCTATCACCATACACTAAACTAAAGTCAAAATGGATCAAATGTCTAAACATTAAAACTGAAACACTAAATCTACTGGAAAACGAAGTAGGTAGAAATCTTGAAAACATAGGGGTAGGTGGAGAATTCATGAGCAAAATTCAAACTGCATGGGAAACACTTCCCAGAATCAACAATTGGGATCTTGTCTTGTTAAAAACTTTTTGCATGTCAAAAGAAATCTCCAACAGAGTGAAAAGAAAACCCACAAATTGGGAAAAAAATTTTAGTCAACTGCCCTTCAGACAATGGTCTTCTATCTAGAACATATAAAGAATTAAAAAATACCAGGTGCTCGAAATTCAAAGACCCAATCCAGAAATGGGCATCTGAGATGAAAACGTCTCAGCTGAAGAAATATGAATGGCAAATAAATACATGAAAAAATGTGCAGGATCATTGGTCATTAGAGAAATGCAAATTAAAACAACTCTGAGATTTCATCTCATTCCGGAAAGAATGGCCAAGATCAAGAGAATCACCCACAATAGATGCTGGAGAGGCTGTGGGGAAAAAAGAACCCTTCTCCACTGTTGGTGGGAGTGCAGACTGGTGCAACCACTGTGGAGGTCAGTCTGGAGGTTTCTCAAAAAGCTAGGACTGGAAGTCCCATTTGACCCAGCTATTCTGCTTCTGGGTATATTTCCAGAAGAAGTGAAATCATCTTACCACAGCGATATATGTGTACCCATGTTTATAGCAGCACAATTTGTAATAGCTAACTCTTGGAAACAACCCAAATGCCCATCAATTGAGGAATGGATAAAGAAGATATGGTACTTTTATACAATGGAGTACTATTCAGCTATAAAAAATGATCACATGGAGGCTTTTATAGATAAATGGATGAGACTTGAGACTGTACTCATAAGTGAAATACACCAAACACACATGTGTAAACACTGCATTGTCTCCCTAGTGTAAGAAACTGAACGACCCAATAAGATACAAAATTCCTGATAAATACGGAGAAATGGTTCTGAAATCCAATGGTGCTTTTATTCTTTGATTTGATTGGTTTAAGTCCCTTTCTTACTATTTGAAGGCAATATGTGAGAAGATAGGAACAGCTCTTTTGAAAAATGAGACACTATGGTAGCCATTGCTGGTTTCTTGTTATCCGACTTGAAGACCTGTAATGCTATTCTCTTTTATCTGGTTTTATACTACTTTGTTTTGTTTGAATTTATTGTCTGTACATGTATGAACAACCATTTTGAAGAAAGCAAGAGACACTAGTGTAACCATTGTTAATCTCCTGTTGTTATGTTTTGAAAACCTGTATAGCTTGCAGTGTTCTGTTTTGAAATGCTATATTATATTTGACTCTATTCTGTTTTCTTTTGCTTTGTTTTGTTCTGTTTTGTTTTGTTTTGTTCTATTCTCTTTAAAATAAAATCATCTTTTCTTTTTTTGGGGGGGAGTACTGGGGATTGAACTCACGACCTCGCACTTGCCACACAGGTACTTGTGCCACTGAGCTAAATCCCCAGCCCTTAAAAATCATCTTAACTTGCAATGAGTATTTCATTTCATTTATTCTTTAAATGCCTTGTATAAAATATTGCATCACATATTTTAATGCTGGATGAGGGCCCAGTTACATTGTTTTCTTCTTTTGAAAAAATGAGATGGCAAAAGATCAGAGGCATGCAGCCATTTTCTCAATGTCACCTTGAATATGTCAGCCCACCTGCATAATGCCTCAGAGACAGAATTGACCACACTCTGGTTCTAGAGTTCTTCCATTTCACTTCCATAATCTTTCCACTCTCTTGAGAGGTTTCCTCATTTTAATTTTTTGCAACTTTAAAATGTGTTTTTCATTAATAAGTAACTTTACTATGAAAGACACTTAACCCATGTGAAAAAGATACTAAATCTAAGCCATTGTTTGAATTTTCTAGATAAAAACCCAGTGTGGTTCTGTCATTTTCTCAGGATGGCCCAAGAAAATCATGAACTGTGTGATGCACTATGTCTGTGATGACCCTAGTTGCCTAATTTACTCACAGATGAAATCCTTGATTTTATAATTCGTAATTAAAGTAGATTGCTTGGTACATCCCAGGTGTACTGAGATACTTATCACCAAATACTGTTTGTGGCAAGTAACCTCAGGACCAGAGGAGAAATAAATGTTAGTGAATGATAGAATTAAGATTCATTATGTGAAAAATACTGACACTGCTGAATAAGACAGATCACACAAGGTGTAAGAATGATTTGGGCACATTCACCATGGTGGGTCTGGAAGAAGTGAAAATAAGAAAATATATTTCAACATGAGCATTGGTCCTGTGTTAAAGATATTTCTATGTTAAGTATTCTGAAATTTTTATGTGCTATAAAAACATGCAAAATGGATATTTTGAAAAGATACAGTTTTCATGTGCATGTGGGAATGTAAATAGTTACACACACACACAAACACACACACAGAAAAAATCTTAGTATGTGTGTGGTGTTTAATTCCTATCTGGATACAATAGCATGGTTCAAAAGTACCTTTTCAGTTAAAACTACTGAAGCTTGATTTCCAACATCTTGCTATCTTATCTTCCTTCCCTTCAATCTCCCAGTTAATAGGATTTCTATAAACCAGCACAGCAGTGGGCTTGGTAGCTCAGCAGATTAGTCGGTGAGCTTTCATCCTTGGAACCTGGTTCAAATTCAGTCCCGACGAAGATGTCCAATAATCCTCCATGGGCCGATTGCTCTCAAAAGGGCATGAAGCCTAGTTTATCTTTGAACCTGATTTGGAACTGTTTTTTTTCACGTTTCCTGTAACTTGAGGTTTCATTCATGCAACTGGAAAAAAAAGTATGAAATACAGTGATTTACTTTTAGGTCATAGACTAGTTTTTCTTCCACAAAGATCTGAAGGGGGGAAGAAAGGATTTCTCTTATTTTTATCCCTAGCTGTCAATGTGCAACAAATATCTAAAAATAGAGCCAAATCATTTCTGCATGCATTTGTAATCACTTTGTCACAAGTTTTCTTAGCTTCCTTATACCACCTTCTAGCTATATTTCTGTTCAAGGGAGTCAAATCTTTCTTTAGTTTCTTTTTCATTAGTATATATTTGCTATACAGAATAATTATACTCATTCTGGAGAATTGGTCCATCCATGTATCACATCTTAATGTATTTTACTTTCTCTTTCCCGCCCTGCCCTCTGCTTTTTCCCACCCCATGTTACTGCATTGAGTCTAAGATGATGACCCTTTGTTGTTTTTCTTCACTGTATCAACTGTATCTGAACTGCAAAATCCAACACAAAAAACTTTCCTTCCTTCCAGTCTGTACTAAACAACTTTCTAGTTAGACAGGACACTTGTCATCCATGTACACTATATGCCATCCTTTGATCGCTAAGCATTTGATTGCCCTATAGCTCCCTGCATCATCTTTCTCACCTTCTGAAATATGTCAGTCTTCTTGTCAGTCCTACCCTATAGTTTAGGAACTGACTGACTTTGTTTCCTCCCATAAGCAATGTTTCTGCCATCTCAATTCACAAAAATATTCTCCGCAATAAATTGTATAAAAGAGCACTAAAACAGAAGTCAGGCAACTGGCTTTCTAATTTCCATTTCAGTTGTGATAATGGTGCAAATGATGACAATAACAATAATAACAACAACCTAAAAACAATTTTAGCTCTCTGCTGACATATGCTAGGTACAAGTTCTGGTTTCAGGTGCCCCACTCCCATCCTGGGACTTATTTCAGTATATACTTATCAATATATAACTCTAATATATATGCTAAACCTGGCTTATAAAATAATAACCATCTTTAGAAATGTGCATAGAACATTTTCATCAGTTTGCGCAAGCTGTAATTCAGAAATAGACTCAGTTTGGTCTGATTTATTTTTTCTAACTCCTAATAGTGACCCTGCTGATTCTCTCTTCAGTATCTCTTAACTTTATCTATCAAATAAAAGAATCTTTACAGATGATCATGAAGCCCTTCCACTTGGAAAACTAAAATGATTGTCTACATTTTATTTCCACTGTACCATCTAACATTTTTCTCTCAATTTTTGTTGTAAGTTAGCTTTGTTTTCTTTGATGAAAAACACAAATGCACGCACGCATACACACACACACACCACATTATGGCACAACTAGTACTTGGCTGTAACATTTTTTTGTTGCTGTTGTTGTTAATACAAAAATTTTTCTAATGCATAGTCTACAGCTCACAGCCCAGTTCATTAAAACATATACTTAACAAAGGATTTACTTAAGAAGAGTTTGGATCTTTCCCCCTACTGTTTTATTTTAAGTAGGGTATAAAGTTTCTGTAAACTAAAACTTAGAAGATATTTGAATATTGTTAATATCTGTTTTGCATAGTCCCAACGCCATGAACTTTCAAACCTTTTAAAATAGGCAAAGATTAAGAACGTCATATAATTTTGAAAGAAACTATTGTCTATTATTACTAATTATAACCAGATTTATTCAGAATGAATAATATCTGGAAAATGATTCTGACCTTTTTGTTCCCTCAAAGGGTAGAGGAGCTAGGGTGGCTAGCACATTTTTCATTAGCAGTCAACTGAGTCTGAAAATCAAAATCAACTGCTGAAAACACTTAACAAATAAAAAACTAGATTTGGAGAAACATTTCAAACCACAAGTAAGTCTTTTCTTTTTAACAGTTTTATGAAGTCACTATCCATAAAAAGACACTGAGTTGGGAATGACTATAATTTTACATGTGTAATTTGTGTTCGGAAATTCTTATAATGATACAGGTCCTTCTGTATTTCTATTTAATTCATTTGAAAAATTGAGGGAAATAATTCATTTTTAGGAATTCTCCAGTCACTTTGGCTTATGTTGTATAGGTAGCAAATCTAAAGTGAAGATCTGATTGGCAAAAAATGTTTATTATCTAGGAGTCTGATAAGTCTAGCCTTACCACGAATATTAAGACAGTCCTTTTTGGTTTTTTGTTTAACACTTCTTAGTTTATCACTATTATCATTTTCATTTAATCAACTTAACTGAAATGCCATAATAATCATTTTGGAATATCAGATCTAGTTTCAAATCTTGACCTTGTTACTTACTGGGCAATGAAAATGTCTCTCTCTCTCTCTCACTATATATATATATATATATATATATATATATATATATTTCCTTATTTTACAATGTAAACAGTAGAGTTTCTGTAAGGGTTAAATAAGTATAGGTAAGGAGTAAATAAGTGCAAACTCGCATATGAGGTTAGTCTACATATCTTTCACATTATATGTACACTTTATGGTTGGTAAATTTAGCAGAGTTAATATGACTTCAGTGGCATGACAGAGGTAATACTAACACTAAAAAAGAAATAGTTGGGGAATAATAAACTTTGTAAGATAATTTTAGTTTTATACATTTTTTTGTTTCAGTGTTCCAATATTCTTTATTTAAAAATTGAGTCAAAGACTGAATGTACTTCAGAATTCAGGGTCTATTTTATCCTGTGTTCTTCTATAATAATGCTTTCACATATCTGTCTTTTAAGAGAAAAGAATTATAAGTTTGTATAAAATGCACAGAGACAGGCTATAGCCTGGAAACCTAGAATTTGCATGTAGGATAATTTCTATATAGTCTCCATCTAAATAGTTCTGATCACTAGTGCAGTTTATTAGGCTACATGAGAGAAAGTTCAGGCATCCTTATGTATCACTAATTGCTATTAGTATAACTGATTCATTCATTCATCCATTCCTTCCTTTGTTCATTTCGTAACAAATTTTATAGGTTACAACGTGTCCATCACTATGCTAAGGGAAAAGTATAACACCCTACTTTTTCTTTTTAACAATTTTATGCAGTAAAAGACCCTACTTTTTTCTGTGGCTCTGATAGTGTAGTATAGTGGTTGGCAAACTATAAAAGGTCAACCAAATATGTCTGACATATTTTAAGTTTTTGTAAATAAGGTTTTATCAAATCACACATTTATTAGAACATCAATTTATTTACAGATGATGTGAGGCAGTTTTCATACTAGAATGAGTTGAGTAGTTACAGCAGAAGCCCTAAGGCTGCCCTTATATTTCCATCACTACAAAATTAAATTAATCGACTTTAAAATAGACAGGATTATTTTGTCTGATGGTACAGAGGCTTTGTCCTGTGGTCAGGTGAGCTAGTAATCTGTGCTCTATCAGGTAAAGTCTTTTTGAGAAAGTCACATTTAATCTGAAGCCGGAAGGTAAAGAATAAGTGAGGCTGGTAAAGAATGGGAAAAGCCAAGACTGAACAGAGGAAATAACGAGAGGTCTTGGTGTATTCCAAGAGCAAAGACAACCAACGAATATGGGAAAAGTGAACCAAAATGGAGTTAAAGGAATTCAGGAGCAATATCACCCAGAAACTGCAAGCCCTGTGCAGGTTTGACTTGTGTTCCGTAGGTAATCAGTGAAAGCTTTTAAACACAGGATATCATGTCATTTCTGTTATGAAAGAACTCTGTTGCCTCCTGAACAGAGAATGGATGGGAGAATTTGTGTATGTCAGGCAAATCCAGATGAAGTTCTTCCTCTTTTATTGTGAATTTCTTTTACTGAGCATTTCATTTATAGATATTGAAAAATTTAAATTAAATGTTTTGCCAGTGAAGGTCATAAAACAGTTGTAGGAATTAATAAAATATCATTCTATTACAGAGATTAAGACATACACATATATTGAAAAGTTATTTCCCTGAGAAATGTGACCTAATACTTGCCACAAATCCCCTCAACCTGTCGTTGTTCATAGAGATTATGCACCAGCAGGAGACGTAGATTAATGAAGAAGAACCTTATCAAGAGCCTCTTTTGTTTTCCCTGCTATAAAATGTAGCTTATGCAACTGCTCAGCACTGAAGTGAGCTCACATTTGTTCTCTAGTTTTCATTGGTATTCTCTTTTCTTCAGGTACCGAACACTTTTTATATGTTAAAGAGACAGATTTTTGTGAACCAGGAAAATACCATGTTTTTTTGCTTGACTGTTAAGTTTTATGAATACTAGATAATAAATCATGGAGTGTTGAATAATGTATGTGATGTTATAAATTTAATTTTGATGTTTTCATGACTAGCAAAACAACATAATTCATCCACAGTGTAATCACACCTTTTATAACAATTCATATATACATATATCAGGTTAATTACAGTGTATGTATCTGACAGGAATTTCATGACAGCTGAAAACAGTTTTCATTTCTCTTTGTAAGTAGGTGATATCATTTCTTCTTTGGGGCTTATTTTATCAGTTGTATTCAGTATGTGCTGATGGGAAAGGAATCTTTAAAACATACAGTTAAACTTTTCAAGGCTGCCAAATTTTAAATGAAATTACATGAGTTCTTTTCCCAAATCGAGTTAGCCATGAGTTTTTTCAGCACATACCATCTTTTCCCAATCCCTTTTAAAAAGAAACCAATTAAGATCCATTGTCTCCCTTTGTGACTATTACCTTTCAAACAATTGACCAAAAATGAGAAACAGTTCGCATATTCTCTTTTCAGCATAGAATCTTCTAAGACTCCACGAATCTCACATTCATTATAACGGAAGGAGTAAAACTTAACTTTGGAAGGACCATGATTTTCATAACACAAACTGATCTAAAAATAGGTATCTTTTCGATCAGAGTAGGATGTCACAAGAAATGACATAAAGTCTGATTGTGGTGTGAGTTTACAAGAAATGACACTCATTTGAAATGTTATTTGAGATAGGAACATAAATCTTTATTTTTAGAATGTAATCTGGGCTAGGGATATGGCTCATTGGTAGAGATCCTGCCGTGCATGCATAAGGCCCTGGGTTTGATCCCCAGTGGCACCAAAAAAGAAAAAGAAAAAATCCTTACTTATGTTTGTTCTGTGATACTGGGTGAACCAGTATAAACTATGAGTATATTTCCGTATCTAAGTATTTTGTTTGCCTACTGTCACCAGTTTTCCATTTTCTCTGTGTGAGAATTACCAATTTTTACCTTGATAGCATCAGAAATTATATATTGAATTAAAGCAAATGATTTTGGAGAAATGGTAGAATTAGAGCTGCCAGAATTATAATAGTTAATTTTGAGTGCTTAATATGGGCCAGTCACTGTGCCAAACTTTTCTTTTCTCTTTCTAAATCTCTATTAAAACTATATAGTAGATATTCTAGTATCCTCTTTCTAGAGAATAGAAAAGTAAATTGTTACTTACTTGCTTAATGTTATAATGGTAAAAGTACATAGCAGATCTGAAATAGAAGTCTTGTCATATTCATTAGACTCCCATTTTAATCTTAGTTTCACTAAATTGCCACTCTCTTCTTTCATAAATCAGAAAATTAATTTTCCCATATTCCAAAAATGTAGTAGGTCCTTAAGGTGGTCTGACCAAGGGATTAAACAGATTAAAGGTGGTTCAATGTTCATAAATGTAGATCAATAGTTTATGATATGTCACAAATCTCTTAGTCACTCATCATTCTTTTTTCAATGATGTGATTATGTTTGGAGGGCATCTATCAAAAAGAAAAAAAGGTATGTGTAGAATTAGGAAGAGACAACAGATACCAAAACTAATTGATGACACTATTTAAAACAATAAACATTGTCTGCCAAATTGTATTTTAATTAAAATAAAGGTTCAATTGTATCTAAAAAGAATTAATTATTCAAAATCCAAGCCAACAAGAAATAATTTATTTGTATATACTACCTCTGTGGTAGGTCTTTAATTTAAATTAAAAATTTAAGATTCTCACCTAATCATTATCCACTTTGTTTTTAACAGATGAGGCTTAAAAAATTGAATAATTGGTAAGACTCACAGAGGTAGTAAGTAGAAAGATGAAATTCAAGGGTTGAATGTTGTCAAAGTCAGTATGAATATTATGAATGTTTACCTTTCAAACATTGTTCCCTGTCAGATACATGACGGATACTATGTAAAAAAAATAAAATTTAGTGGAAAACTCAATTAGCAAATAGGAAACAAATCGGTAAGGATGAAAAACAAATGCAGTTGTTCCTTCCTTGTATTAATTAAAATAAAGTTTTCAGATCAAGAGCTAGTCTGTCCTTCTTCTGCCCTACCCCTGAAAACTGGCTTTGAGTTGTGGCCTCAGACATGAAAATTAACATATTCAAATGCAAAGAGTAAAGGACAGAGACAAAGTTGGGAGACCATCTCTCATGACGAAAACTGAAAACATGAAAGGTATAAGTTGGTAAATTAAGGAAAATACAGGCATTGAATTGTGCATGATAAGTGCTTTCCGTGATTTTGAAATATTTCTTTACATAAAAAGTGAAATCTTTCAATATGACTATACGAGGCAGAAGTAACACTATATAATAGATACCAGTGTGAATCAACTTTAAACTGTATGTAACAACAAATTAAATATAACCCTGAAGTCCAATATGGGCATCCATAGAAGTGCAAGTTCTCTTCTTTAGGGTTAGAGCTACACAACACCACATAGCAAGGACTACTACTGTAACCAGTGATATTTGCATGTGTTTCTGAATTGTAGATGACTGCAGTTATTGTTTTCAAGTGCAACAGTGCATTTTATTTCAAAAGTAGTTTATACAACAGTTTTATGTTTTTAACTAAGATGGAAGGGCTGATAACAATTTCACATTGGCCTGACATTTTAAAGGAGAGTTCTAACACTTCTTCCAATTTCAAGTGTTATCCTTTTATGATCATTGAAAGTTCAGGAACCAACATGGCAATAGTACTAATGCCAAAGATGTGGTCTATTGTTAGCCAGGTAACTATTGTTAACCATTAAACAACTTTATTTTCAGTTTATTAGTCAATTGCACAATCTTCATGATTTGGGCTATTTTAAAATTGTTTAGAAAGACACCCTCAGTGATAATGTCAATTACTGCAAGTTCTAGGATTTCATTCCGATCTTCAAGAGCAAAGCTTTCATACCTTTCTGCATTCTTGTGTTTCACAGACTATGATCTTTATTCGAGAAGTTGCATTTCAGGGACAAAATCCAAATCCATCCTACTTGTGGTCCCAGCTTGTTACCTCTGTCTTTCATATTGCAGTTGAATACAATACTGATGAAACAAGATTTTTTTCTCTAGTCTTGATATTCTGTTTGTCCATAAAATTGCACCCATGTTTCAGTGGATAGGGAAACCTAGAACATTTTACAGATGATTTATTTGCATTAAATGTTTTTATGAAAAATTACCATATGAAAATATTTTAAAAATTATTTGTGCAATATATGTATTCATATATATACACTGTATATATATTTGTATGTGTGTGTGAAATATATACATATATAAGAGGACAATGATCACACATAGATGTGCAAATTTTTGAGTGTATATATTTTGGGACCCTACTTGCTTATGTGCAGTACAGTCTTTTCGTATGTGTACCTTTTTTTAAAAAAAGTTAACTTTTACAGTTAAGTCTAGTAGGCTCCTTCTTTGAAGAGAGATTTAAGCATTTTCTTGCTCATATACCCAGCATTCTTATGCACTTTATAACTTGCTGGTTGTGGCAGTTTTTCTTCAGAAAGTATGATGCTAAATTAAAGTTGTTTAATTAGTGCCATTCTGTTCAACCGTGATCAGTTTGTTAGTATTTTTCTTCTGCAAATCTCGGGAAGGAAAGGGTTAGAGCGTAGGAGCCATGGGGTTTATAAATTGCCAAATGATTAAGAGTGTGGCACTAGGAGTTCGGCATCTGGCAAATATATGATAACCTACTACCTGTAAATGATAAAGGAAGCACTTCCAAGGCTATGTATTTTATTCATTCTGTGAAAAGAAAAACAGAGAATCAAATTTAATCTCTGTATAAATAGTAAGTAATTTTAGTGGCTTATACTTTGTGTCATATTAGTTCATTTATTTTCATTGAAACAAATATTAATCAAGAAGCTTTGCTCTGTGCTGGGCCTTCCTCTAAGTGATGTGGATATGATATAGCAGGAAATCATTCCGACTCATATTTCTCCTTTCATAAGGTTTGTGTTGCAGTGGTAGAGGCACAAGATAAAGAAAATAAATATATAGTGTGATAGGCAGCAGTAGGTGCAATGAAAAAAAAAAGGGATAGCACTTTCTGAAAAAGTAGGTTTTGATATTAAATTTCCTAGCTAGAGAGGCTGCTCTGAGAAAGAGACAGTTGATAAAATACCTAAGGAATTAAGAGTGGTGTGAGCCTGCCTCTACTGAAAAGAGTATTCCAAGAAGAGGAGACAGCCAGTGACTAGACACAGAAGTGGAACATGTTGAAATTAACGAAGAGGGTCTATGCCTGTTCTACATCGCAGAACTATCCATAGATCTCCCATCTTATACCAGAAAAAAAAAAAAGCTAGCATTTGCATTGCCCTATAAGGTCCTACAAAGTTTGTTGTGAGTAGATTCAAATTGCAATAGGGTGAAAATGGAAGAAGCATTTAGAGACTGTTTTAATAACTAAAGGAAAATGATTGCAGTTTGGACAATGATGAAAGCAGTAAGTATTTAGGTGTAAGTTTGCAAAGTACCAGCAACAGAATTTGGCAATGAATCTCATGGGATCTGAAAGAAAGAGAGAGACTACATGCCAGTCAGGTTTTAGACTTGAATAAGTGAAACAAAATAGATTCGGTACTTACAGTTCAACCCTGAAGGATGAAAGCATTTTGAGGAAAAGAAAAACTTGCTGGTGACTTTTCAGACTCTAGAAACTTCATGTCTTTCCAGATTAGTCACCTGAGGCAAGTAGAATATAGAGGTGTCTGTGAAAAACATATGCTATGATTTTCCTCTTAAAACCTTTTTTTATTCTCAGCAACTTACTTGAAAACTTTCCATCGTGACCTATAGGGATAGAATTGAGGGTTTCAGAAAAACCTGCATATGTATCAAATATCTGTCATTTATTGGTCAGGTTAGTTTTCTGGATCTTAGTCTTCTCACATCTAGAAAAAGATGCTATTGTTTTAGTTTAAATTAAATAATTAACAGCATTTATAAATAAACTCAATTGGTTCCTAACACACAGTAGATGGTTAACAAATGGAAGTGGCTCTCTTGCTGTTATTATTACAACTATTATAAACCTTGTCATTTGGCTGAGATTAAAGGCTCTATGTATTGTTTATCTCTAAAGCTATTTTAAAAAATATTAAAATAACACAGTCTGCTAAGTTTATATAGCTAATATGAAATGAGTGATGGATTCATCAACTTATGTTTTACGAATATAAAATAAATAGATAATTACAGTATAGTTTTTCTCGCCTTCTGGGTGAAGTCTAACTCATTTGGGAAAACCCTTACTCAATATGAGGGTCTGAATATTATATATGACTCATAAAAACTTACATTCTCTTTCAGTGCTAATTATATAGATCATTAGCTGTTTCAGGTGGCTTAGTAGATGCATCTCACCAACCAAATCTAGACAAACTATGTTGTCATTAAGTAATTTTATGGAAGTAATTGCCTGTATTAAAAATCCATCTTCTATCTTCCACTCCTGTAGAAGATTTTTACCTCCCACTGGGGCTCAAAATGCTTTCGTTAAGGCTCTGGCACACCAGCCAAAGGCTTTGAAAAATGGTCCGAGAAGTTGTCCTGTAGCAAGTTTATAGCAAATTAATATTCATCTACTATTTTCCTGCTAATCTTCAAACTGTTTTTGACTCTATGAAGCTGTCATTTAATTCTTTACCTTTTTAACTCTGCCTGTTCAGCATTTTTATACTGATGCCCTTCTTGGGCTAGGTGTCAAGTTTAAAGGAGTAAGTAATTGTCCCTTGGTTTCAAGTGCAATTGTCTACAGAGCAGTTCTTTCTAAACCAAAGTCATAAGGATATTGTTTGGGGAGAATAAAATCCGTATTTGAGGAACTGCATTATTGAAGCATTAAAAATGTTTCTTTGTTGCAATACTTTTCAGGAGCTTTAAATACTAAAGAACCTTTTGATGATGCAAAAGATTTTCAGAAATTATCATCTAAATTTAAGAAGCATTTGCTTAGTTAAGAGCTCTAAAATATCATTTGCCACTGACAAATGTTAAGTCGGATAGAGCACTAGCATACACCAAATCAATTAAAACTTTGAGATTGAGAGGACAGCTATCTGGCCCATTAAAAGTTGATGTGATAAGACAGGTAGAATTACCACATTGATAATCAAAGGTCACTTGATGATCACTTTATTTACTCTGTCCTTCTAATCATGGCTTCTAATCATACCCAATTTAAAAGACAACTTAAATGCCTAAGTCATCAAAGTTCAGCTCCCTCTCCTACTGGTGATCATTACATCTGAAGGTATGTTTTGCTGGTATTATGGCATTCCTGCAAATCTTTGGCATTACCTATAAGTAGGTGTGATCCTACCACCCTGTGTTATGAAAGTACAGATTCTTTCACCCTGCGTTTTCTCTGCTTGCAATACTGGATTACTTAAAAGCTTCTAAGAACTGAAAACATTAAGATTTACCCCTCATATTACTCAACAAACATACATTTATTGTGCTCATCCTAAGAGTGAGGTCCTGTCCTAAGCACTGAAATGTAACAATGAATAAAACAGCACAAACATTAGCATCAAGCTGAGATGACAATCGGGAAGTCAGACAATAAACAGGTGAGTAAATATGTAGCACAATGGCATGGAGTCCTAACCGTATTTAGAGTAACAAAGTAAAATAATAAAGTGAAGAATGATCAAGGTGTTTGATAAGTCTTCTCTGGAAGCAAGAATATTTTAGCTGGAGGTAACAGCAAGTACAGGGTCTCAGAGACCAGAGTGTACATGTGTTGTAGTCAGAGAGCAGCAAAGAGGTAAGTATGAGAAAAAGGGATTGAGGAGAATGGTACCAGAAATAAAAAATTGATAGGGACCATTCGTTAAATCTAATTTGAAAATACTAAAGACCTGCACATTACTTAGATGTATGCAACATTTGAAATAATCACAGGAGTTTTGTAAGAGTGAAATCCTAAGCAAGTTCTCTAAGGTCTACTCTGTACTATGTTTTCATGCCTGTACTTTACTAGATCCCTCAGCATATAATCTGGTGGTGCTCAAAGCACCAAGCAGGAGAAATTTCTGAATAGAGTTTTCTTAAACGTTATCTATTCTTAACACCACAAGTACCCCTTATAAAGAAATTTGTGTTTAAATAATTAATCTGAAGTTATGTAACAAGTTCTCCTGAATTTAGGAACAATGACTAAGTCTCAGAATAAATCTCAGCGCCCTGTGGTTTACATAGGAACACGAGGCAAACGAATAGCAGTTTTATGCTCTTTCCATGTTGCCTCTACCCAGGGAGTTTCTGGTTAGTAATATATTGAAAGAACATAACTCTTTACTTCAGTATGAAACTCCATACACAGAATTATTCTAAAGATCTCTGCTAACAGCCATCTTACTTACAATTAAGGGTCTAAGAAAGCATTGAGAGGTAATAAGGGGAAAGCGAAAGCTGGCGATGAATGCAAATGCATGTGCTTTCCTCCGGGGATCTAAATCAAATCCTCATTGTATAATTTGATTTGGTTACTCATTGTTTCTAATTAGAAATAATCACATTTACATGATTTCCCCTCCTTTTTAGTTTCTCACCAAAATTGCTTTGCTCAATTATGCCACTTTATGGTTTCATATAATTTGTATCTCTTGACTCAACAGTTCCCCATATCATTTGGAATGTGTTATTTTTTTAAGAAGTGAAAGTTTGAGAGCAATTCTCAACCTGATCAGGAGACGTAAGTAGCTCCAAAAAGCACAGAAGCATGCTAACAGCAAACTGAGGAATACTTGAAAGTTCAAAACTGGGATGCTGCTTATTACTAACTATATGTGAAATTAATTAAAGATTTAATTATTTGTGGAAAAATAAATTGGCAGTTTCTACTTTTTGAGTCATTAAAAACATTTCTATTGCTCCAGGGGTTTTGAGTGCATGTGCAAAAAATAGACTATACAAGCTTTGATGTTGCAAGTAGTTTTAATAGAAATTCAACTTGAAAACGTGCTGCGGTCTTAGCGTTTTATCTCAAATATGGCAACCTATTTTCTTCTCTGAAAAAATGTATGTAACAATATGTATTTACCAAGATATTGAAATTATATAAAGTGATTTTTTTTTATAAAATCATGGCATTTAGAGTTGTAAAGGGCTTTTGGTCTCATGTATAAATACAGACATTTAGACTGCAAAATTTATGATGGTCCATAAATGCACAGTGAGGGAAGCACAGAAGCAATGGAGACATGCAAGTCCCATGTGACCACGTTCCTTCCGCTGCATGGTTTAGCAGATTACAGTAGAAGGGGAATAGAAAGAGAATTAAGGTAATAGACACATCAAAACCTTTTTCTTACTTCTATATATACTTGTGTATGCATGTAATTATATGTGTAATTTTAGGAATACTTTGATTTCTTTTCTGGCTCTGTTTTTTTTTTCCAATAGCCCACATTTTAATCAGTCAAACTTTAAAAATCTCTACAATAGGTGTTTGTAAATCATTGTTGATTTTTGTGTTGACATCTAATTCCAGTTCTGGGGTTATAGTAAAATATACTAAAAGGCATTTACATTTTTAAAGGAAAATTTAATTATTCAAAGCATATATAACTATTACAAGTTCCAAAATACATGGAAAGGCATTAAAATTGAGTGATATTATATATATACACATATATATATTGAATTGAACTCAAGGTCCCTTGCTTGTTAGGCAGGATTTTTACCTTGGTGGTTGTTAAGTTGATTGGGTGATCAGCCTAGAATTACTGTAGAAGCAATGATTTTGCTGATATGCTGAAGGGACGAGGAAATAACCATCAGAAACATTTGATGACAAGTGTTCCAAGAAAGAAGCACAACAAATATATTCTAAAGCCTTAATACAAGAATGAATTCATTCCATTAGTTCCATTGGTTCCATTGGTTTCTGTAGAGCTGTAAAAGATGCGAATAAGGTCCTATGTAAAGGCAGAGCTAGAGAAAAGTGTATGACAATGTAGGGTCTTCTAAGCAAGGAAATGCTTCTGGACTTTATATATTTTGAAAGATTATAAACTTTAATTTTGATTATTTGTATGTTTATATAGGACATAGAATTCCTCATTAATGACCACAATTCAGTATCATGTCAGATTCAGAATAAAAACATGATTCATTTTTGAGAGAAAAACATAGAGGTACTTTTTGGTCCCTAGAAATATCCTAGAAAAATTCTTATTTAATGCCTATCTGTGCCTAAAACCCAGTTTTACTGTATTTACTTCCTGTTGAACTCATTATTTTAAACTATATTGGAAGTAGTTTACAAGAAGACAATAAAATAAGGCATTGATGCTTTGTAACAAAGGGTTTTTTTGTTTTGTTTTGTTTTGTTTTGCGCCACCAGGGATTGGTGATGATATACAAACACGTTGCCAAGCAGGTGCTTAGGCCACTGAGCTAAATCCCTGGCCCTTGCTTTGTAACAGAGTACAGACTGAATTTCCTATTTACTAATTTTACAGGTTTTTAGATATATTATTTTTTGCAGAGACAGAGCATCTATAGTCATCACAAACCTCTAAGAGGTAATTTAGAAGAAAAATCATCATTATCTAAATTATTATTTATATTATACTGGTTTCAGTAATGGAACTATCAGAAAGTGCAGTTATTTCTTATCCATATCCTTCTAAATAATTTGGTTTCTCCTGAACCCTGGATAAAATAAAATCTGTATGTCAGGGGCAAAGATAAGTGGCAGCAATGTCATGTTACGTTTAGGCATTTCTGAGTTGTAAATTTATTCTGATAACATTTAAATGTAAAAAATAACACAACCTATTAATTTAAATTTTATATCTAGAGGTATCAAGCATTTCAGTTTCATTGACTATGTTCCAATTGATCAGTCTGCTTAAATACTTAAGCTAGTTTGTTGTGGCTTAGAGAGTAAAGATAAAAGCAATTTTTATGTGACACACACATAGGAGAGTAAAATGATTAGGAGTGTGGACTTTGAAATCAAAGAGAGCCTGTATTTGAATCTCAGCTTCCATCTCTGTGACCTTGGGCAACTTTCTCATTCTCTTTGAGCATTTGCTTTCCAGTTGCAAATGAGGATAACCCACCTGGCATGAATATGGTAAGGTTTCAATGTTGCAAAATAAATGCTCAGTAGAATACATAGACATATATTTTATATATACATTCATGATCTATGGGGTCAAAGTACGATATCATTCATTCACTGTAGCATTTCAGTTGGAAAATTATATTAGGACATGTGCATCTAGTTTTCCTCTGCACATTTTATACTTGTTGTCCAGCGATTTTCTTTATCTCCTGCACACAAGCATCCAGGTATCTGTCACTTGACAGTTGAGATGTTTAGAGGATTAGTGCATTGAATGCTAGGTTGACTTACATTACACGGTCCTTGTGTAACTTGCCTTCATGTTCCTAAAATACAATGTATCACAGACAAGATTGATGGTGACAAAGAAGAAAACTGTTCTCTTGACAGGCCGAACAAACAAACATAACTTCAAAATAAAGTTTGGACTGGGACTTCAATTATTTTGTCCTTTCAGTGTAGAGATGTTTTCCCCTGGACTAAAGAGAGTAAAAGCAATAATGCTCTCAAAGAGGAAAAATATGGGTTATTATAATAACATTCCGTATACATTTCCAATTCACAGTTATCTACACCTTGAATATCCAAATGCAAACTGACGGAGCTTTTTAAATTAGTATATGGTTCTAGGTTTGCTTTTATTTTTCCTTCACTCAAGATATTAAAAGCTTCATTAAATTCATTGATTAGGTAATGTGGTCTCTACAGGGGAATGGAGCACAAGTCAAGTGCTAGGATAATAGTGTTTGAACTTATTCTTTTTTATTCAATTGTTGAATAAAACTATATTTATTTCATTGAACAAACAGTTAAACAGTGGTTCTAAAGATAAAACGAAGACATTTTCCTAGTGCTCTTGTTTCCCATCTACCTAATTTCCTCAGCCCATTGGAACCCGCTCTTTTGAACTATGTTGTATCCTGCTCAGTACCTTTATGCTACACAATTGTGTGCATGGTTTCTCCACTTTGCCCTCTTTTCCCCTAAAAAGGTAAGAAGCCATGAGTACTTTTCTTTACCTTCTATTTTTACTTATAAGGCAGAGAGATGTATTAAACCATTCTTGGACTGATAGATATTTATGATTTGTTTACAGCCCTTTATGATTATTACCATGAAAGCCATATCCATAGTCCATCCAACACATGTGCAGTGTATCTGCAGGATTTCTAGTGTAATTTCTAGGCCTGACATTATCCAAAGATGTCATTAATATCCTTCTGCCAGCTGTGTACTAGGGTATCAGTTTCCCTCAAAGGATTTATTAGTGAATTTTCTCTTGTAGATAATCTGATAGGGAAGCAATAGTATTTGAATGCAGTTGCAAATTGTAATTTTATTAATATTATTCCTGTTGACTATCTTTGAGCATGTTAAAACATGTTTTAACTTTTCTATAAATATTCACATATTCTAATCATTTTTGCCTATGGGTAAATATATTAAATATATTTATAAATATATATTTGTTTTGGTTACTTTTCTCTCGTTGCTGGGACAAAACATCTGACACCCAAAGTGAAGCAAGGAAAGGTTTATTTACCTCACAGTTTCTGGGGATTTCAGTCCATAATCAGCTGGCTCCAAAGCAGGGTGGCATGCACTGGGGCAACACTTCAAGGCAGCAGCCAGAGCAAAAGGGGAAAACAAGCCTCTTCTTCTCCCTTACACAGGCTACCGCACTCCAGGGTGGGTTTAGCACTCACAAAATCTCCTTGCCCTCCTTTGTACAGGATGAGGATATTTACAAAGTAAGAACCCTGGCTCCCTGCTGAGTCTCTCAGTTAAACTTTTAAAAGGCTCAAATTGACACAATGTATCAACTATAACAATATTAAATATACATTTACCCGTATTAGGTTATTTTGCCTTCATGTTGAAGGTTGTAACATATTTGCTGCATTTGCCATTTATCTTTAATATCAATTTGTGATATTTTTACCCCTTCATTGCAACAATGCTGATTAATAATACCTTCTCTTTGCTACTTGAGTTATTCCTTTATCCACACTTTGTTCTAGATTTTTTTCTTATTTTGCATTTTATCTTGTACTTAATTATTATGATTCAGTAATATACTAATTTATATGTTAGGGCCTTCCTATACGTTTATGCTCATTTTACTTTCTTAAGCTTTCTGGACATAATTATTAGTTCACGTACTTACCTTGCTTGCTTGAAAATTTGAGGGAGTAATATCCTTGAGATTAATTTACATTTAAAAAGCAAGATATGGAGAATGAGCATATTTTATGTGCTATATTTTGCTATTTAAGGACTCAGTATATCTTTTTATTAATTCAGGTCTATTTTTGTAATCTTCATAGTGTTTTAAATAGTGCCTCAAACAAGATTTGCATATTTCTTTCATTCATTCCTGTTATCTGTATTATTGTTAATATTTTTGTCTTATATACTGTTTTCTTATGGTTATTTATATTACTTTGACTTTGATTTTAAAAGTATTTATGTGAGATATTAATTTGTTTATATCATTTTAATAAGGATATGATATTCCCTTCTTTATTACAGTCTTTAAATTACTGCTTATGATTTTTAGATACCATGATACTACATATAATAGAGTTTTACATCCTTCTTCATCTTCTATCCTTTAATTCTCCTTAATTTTCTAGGCACTCTAGTACAGTACTTTACTGGTAGTAGTGATGGAACGTTTTGAAATCTTAACTGCTTCAGGAACTTTTCCGTTAGTGGTAGCTCTGACTTTGGACCAAGATTTGATGCTTTTTTTCATGTAGAAATATAGATCAATCTCATCCTGATGAATTCTTTAAGAATGTTTTTGGAATACTATCAAATGTTTTCCAGTATATGGATATAACCAAGTGCTTTTGTGCCTTCTAAGACTTTACATTGAAGGTTTATGTTAATGTATTTCACAATCTTGTAATTCAACTTTCTTTGAATTTCTATAATAAATCTCAGTTGGATTCTACTCTGTAAAATTATATTTTCAAATTTTTCCTTGATATGTATAAATTTGACTGGCATCTGATTTTAATTTTGTGAGAACTTAATCCCTTAAAACATTATACTCATTGAGTAGATTTTGTTTAAATTTTGGCAAATATCTGTATTTCATCATGGAAAACTGTTCTCTTTTTTCTTTTTCCTCTGAGACCTATTCCAGTGACATAGTTCACAAAAAATTATGTTTTTTTCCCCATTATTCATGTTTGGTGGGTTTTTGTGGTCCACTTAGCATGCTTTCTTTTTGTGTTACTTCTCCCTAGTTTTGTCTTATTGTATTTATTTTTTCTTTATACATTTTTTCTTCTCTCTGTCTTTTGTATTACTATATAATTGTATGTGCTTTAAATAATATATTATTCTTGTAGACTAGGTGATTTTATATTTTCCCTAATGAACAAGTTTTAATATATTTTCAGCAACGTATCAATCTTTTGTGCACATTACAAGCTTTTCTTAAAGTCTGAGTTGAAAATGTAAATTTATTTTCATCCTCTTAAAATTTCTATTACTGTGTTCAACTCAGCAGCACATATATTAAAAATTTCTATTACTTTGCACATAAGTGAATTTTCCTAACAGGACCTCTTTACATAAATAGTGTTGATATTTATCATTATTTTCAAAAACTCATGAAATATTACAATTTTCCTTATTATACAAAGGACATTTTTTTCATTTACAAAGAGAATGATAGTTACTGAAGTCAGATAAAATATTCTACACATTTTTTACATTTTACTACAAATAAAGTTGCCTTTCCTAATATGTGGTGATTTGCACATTTGTTTTTTGTTTGTAAAGATTCCATGAACAATATTGTAGAAATTCATTTGTATCTGCTGGGTTGCTACTATTTTTCCCACTTCAATTTATTTCTGTTTTTCTTATGGTTTCTATAATTTATGTTTTGTCAGCATTTGAGGTGGTATAAATCATATACTTTGGCATTAAAGAACACCTTTGTTTATTTTCATAATATTAATCCATTTATTTATGTACATTGTTCTGACATTAAGATTGTGAGCCACATTTTCTTCTAGCTTTGGTTCTTGACTTAATTCTGCAAATCCATTTATTTACTAACTTCCTAAACATTGTTGTTTAGGTATGTCTACAGTACGCAGTGGACTTGACTTTATTAATTCAATAGGAGAATCTTTTATTGTTCCTTACAGTCAGTGACTTAGATTGTGAAGTTTTATTTTGCATATTTATAATATTCTGAAAAGAAACACAAGATTTATCAATCAAGGCAGACTAGTAGTACTTGTAAACATACCAGGTCCCATTGCCTCAATCTTTCTCTTTAGTCAAATTTTATGTTTCTTTCACCTTATTTACTCTCATTAAAAAAAAATTACTCATACTTCTTGGCTTTTCAGAGACTATCATTTAAATAGTGACAGGTAACCATTATCAATCCATGTATCTATTTTAGTCTTTAAGCTGAAGATGAGTATTTTTAATACTTTTAATCCTTTTTCCCCTGGATTTACACAATCTCTACTTTGGCTGAAGTTCATCCAATAGCTCTTGTTTTTTAGTGGAACATAATAGTGTGTTCCTGTAATTCCAGCTCCTTGGGAGGTCGAAGAAGGGGGATTGCAGGTTATAAAACACACCTGAAAACAGAGTGAGACCCTTTCTCAAGAAAAGAAGGTACAGACTGGGAAGAAAAAGTAGCGTTTTTGTTTTGTTTTGATTTTCTACATCAGGGCTCAAAATAAATCTGTCCTGAGGTATTCTGTGTTGAAAATGTTTATTTGTAGATGATTTACAGGGAGAACACATGTTGGAATAAATAATCCTTAGATCATGATTCTTTTTCATTACATGTTAATATCTACTATTTTCTATGGTCCCTCCGCTTTTGACTGTTGTTTTATAAAATTTCATGGCTGCCTAAATATTTCTAGAGAAAGGTTTGGTCCTTTCGTGAATCTGTTTGCTCCAGTATTTCTGTAGAATATATCCGTTGTTGGTCATTCTGGATCAGTCTTTCCTGGCATATGGTCTGCCCTTTAGCTAGCTAACTTTATGTATTTATTTAGGAACATGGCCTTGAACTATATCTTTTTGTATTTTTTTTCTGTTCAAGTGCTTGGCTTACTTCTCTGAGGGAGCCAATTAAGAGTATTCTATTTCCTTTGACTAATATCTGTGAACTACTTTTTGCATCTCATAGTTTTAGCTTTGTTTTTTATTCATTCATTTTGGTTGTTCTTGTAATTTTCATCCACTAAATCCCTTACCATATTTCTGAGAGTCTGCATTTAGTTATGTTTTTTTATTTCTTCTCTGGGCTCTGCCAGTTGAATTTTTATTCTACTATGTTTTATTGCTATTTCCTCCTGTATATCTGCGGTGAGCTTTTCCTTCATAGACACATTTTCCTTGTGTGTGTTCTTCTAATTGTCAGAAAAATGTTTTAACAGAATTTAAAATTGCTCTGAGATGGCATATTTCTTACCAAAACTTTGGTAACCTTTCCTAATTTTTCACCTATTTTTAAAAAAATAATATTTTGTGTTGAATTTGTGGTATCTTCCTTTTTATTATTTCATGGGAGAACTGGCTCTCACTGGTCCAGAATTTGACAGCACGTGCACACAATGTATTCTTTCAGGGTTATTCTCCAGGCATCTTTGTCAGTGTCACATGGATGCCTTGTATTCTGTGGATTTTAATTCCACGCACTCTGGTTTCCAGTTTTTGGTTTTTTTTAATGAAAATTCTATGGGATTATTCTTTCTGGATCAGCCCATCCCATCTAGAAAGTGAATTTGAGTTGCATTGTTGAAATGTATTGATAGCAGTCTCTCGAGACACTTTTGCCTTTATGGTTGCTGCTCTATTTCACCCTAAATGACATCTTTGCAGATCTTAATTGCTGCACTTCTTAAGTCTTTTATATTCAGAAAACCATATTCCTTATTTACCCTGAACATATAGTTTAAAAGTGTTTTTTTTTGCTAATTTTGCATTATTTGTAGTTATACCACTGGTTATAAAGTCAAATTAATATGGCTTATTCCAATGCAGTTAATTTCTATTTCCTATAACAATGTAGTGATGGCCTTTCTAGTTTGAAGCCTCTCCTGAGCTCTCCATTTTCATTAGAGTTTCACATTGCCATGTTATTCCCAAACTTTGGCTCTACCCTCTGAAATTTGGCAACCAGTGTGTTTATCTCCATGTCACCCATCTTAAAACAGAAAAGAACATAAATTCTAAGGAACTTTGCATAAAAAGAGTAACTATAGTTCATTTCATTAACTGGTATATTCACGCAGTATTATTCTTCTGGAAAGACTGGAATATAAATTAGCCATATACTCAGCAAGATAAAGACTTAGTTTGATGACCAAATAACTTATTCTGCTAGCCTGGGATAATAGGAGAGAAGTCACTTGTTATTGCATATTGCCATATCCATATCTTAAAAAATTGTTCTAATGTTCTTTCTTACTTGGATATTCCATAATTGAGCCTAGGAAGTGACACGTACCCAGTAAAATATGATAAATGGATGAAGAGATGAATGGCTAAATAGATTCATAGATTTTTGGTTCATGGAAGGAGCAGCTGAGAAGAAAGTGAATGAATGGATGAGAAATGACATTTAAAAGCTAAGAAAATTGGGAAGACCTGTCAGTTATATGCTGTACTATATTATTTTCTTTGTTTTTTTCTTTGTTACTCTCTGGTGCTACAGAATCATTATAAGACTCCTGGTAGAGAAATTCATAAATAATGAAAGTTAAACTCCGTGAATTCTCTCACTACTTTAATTTCAAGATTACTCTGATTTTTTACTTCCCATTCTGATTGAGACAGGTTTCCACATCTAATATGATAGAATTAATAGGAAACAGTGTCCATATGTGAAGGTTTGTTAGATTTAAACAAAACATTTTCAAAGTATAAATAAGAAATTATCCTTAAAATAGGTTATACATTTTTTAAGGACTCATAGAAACATGAGTTTTCTTCTACTTATATTTGGCTTATCATGAAATAAATACCAATATGAACTAGAAGCACATTTCAGTAGGTCTCTAAAATGCTCCAATATGAAACAGACATGTTTTAAAGTTTCTAAAGTTTCTGTTTAAGGTATGTGGTAGTCAGAACTATGTCCTCCCAAACATACTCACATCCTAATCACCACAGACTGTGAATGAGTCGTATTTCTTGCAAAGAGATGATTGAGGCTAGAGAATGCACTAGATTTCCTAATTCAGTGACTCTAAGAAGCAGAATTGATTTTGGATTATCCAGGTACAGCCAATGTAGTCTTTCAGTGTGGAGAGAGGAAGAGGTCTCAGTGTCCATGATCTGACGTGAGAAAGGCTGACCCATCACTGACTGATCTTGAACATGGAGAAAGGGAGCCTGAGTTGAGGAATAGAGGCAGCTTTTAGGAACTGAAAAATCAGAAAAATAGATTCTCGCTATGAATTGCCAGAAAAAAAATTTTCAGCTGTGTAGATACTTTGATTTTAGCCAAATAGGACCTATTTTGGATCTTTCACTTCCATTACTGTGATAGATTTCTGTTTAAGAACCCAAGTTTATGGTAAAATTGACAATAAGAAGCAAATACGCTCAGCAAACCAAAATGCTCTAGGCTGTATTTTCTTCACATTCTTCTTTGCCAAAATTATACACAATAATTTTAGTGACTCCACATAAAACTAGCTTTCTGAAATACTTAAAATTTAAAGACAAGTTGTGAAATGATTCAGATTTGTTTTGTATTTGGCTATTGGTCCTGACCAAATTATGCTACATTTTTGCCAGACTGGCTGCAAGTATTTTATTAAACACTTTGAAAATACATTTATTTGAAAGGTCAAAATAAATCTTGGCTAATGGGAAACCTGAATGGTCACATTGCTAAACTAAAAGAAAATTATCATGGTTTGAGATTAGCTTTAAATTCTATCAAAAATAACAGCACTTGTGCAAAATCTTAACACACACATACATGCACTCATTTATTTACTCTGAATTTTTTGGAAATTTTTCTCTTACATGAGATTATACATTGCATGTTTTATTAAGAATGAAATAATTTGATTCAGAAAAAAAGTAAGAGAGTTTTGGTGTATAACTCAGTGGTAGAGCACTACTCTAGCAAGCTTGAGACCCTGGGTTTAATCTGCAGGTGCATTAAAAGAAAATATAAATTAAAAAAAAACAAAAAGTAATTTTTAAAAAGATGACAATGGATCAAGTAGAAAGGTACTTGTGGACTTCTTTTCAATAAAAATATACAAAGGAAGAACTCAGGATAAAGTTATTTTCAAGAAACAAACATGAAGCAACTAACTTATGCATCTTTCTAAAAAGGTGAACTATTCTGTTCAGTAAATTAATCAGGAACTAGGTTTTCGTATTTCAGTAGAGATGTGGGGATGGGGGTTGCTGGTTAGAATTATAAAATGAACTGAAACATTACAGTGGTATGAAATATCTTTCTGATAATTTTACTAATTAAATTGTTACAGAAAAGTTGCAACACTATGAATGCCCCATGGGTAGGTTTATTGCTTTTCTAAAGTATTCCAACAAGAAGCCAAACTACGAGCACTTATGAAACAGCACAATGGGTAAGGCCCAAACTTAGATTAGCAGAGTTGTTTTGAAGAGGCATCAAATAATTGATCAGGAAGTAAAACTGTGATTATAGAATAAAATCACAGTTGAATTGTAGCAAATAATTGCAAAAATAATTAAAGTCACAAATCCTCCCAGTAACAATGTGAAACAATTCTCTTTAGTGCCCCACAGGGATGGAACTCGTAAGCTTTGATTGGGATTAAACCTGGAAGAAAGTATGTTCTGGGAGGAATCACATGGAGAACATATCATCCATAAGAAAAAATAAAAAGTTTCTAAGAAGTGAATCTGGAAGTTACATAATTTCCATTTCAAAGGATGCAATTTATTATAGTTCCTTTAATGATTTTTAAAGGAGTCAATGTGAGTTTGAGCTTTCATACATAGATAGATTTCCAACTTTCAATTTCTTTCTTTTTCTGTTATGGTTAAACAGAGCTAACTTGTTTCATATCTCTAACTGAAAGATTAGGAACTTAATTAAGGCCATTTTTTTTTTATCAGTACAACTGTGGATGTAATTCTGGTAAGCAAATGTCGATTACAAAAAAAATAAAATAAATCATCCTTTTGTTTTTAGTGCTTAAATAGCACACATAAAATAGAATGTGATATTCACTAGTGAGTGAAGCCCTGACAGTAGGATGAATGATTTCTGAAAATCTGTCTCCCATTCTTTAAAAAATTATGGGGTAATAAGAACACAACCTAAAATTCACAAATTGCTTCTTTTCTAGTTGGCCTTCCGGTTAGTCACTCAGTCTTCCTTTTGATGTATATGTGATGATCCAAATGTAGATATCTACCCACTCAGGAAATCTCAGAAGTCTTTGAAACTTAATACATAATGTTGTCAAAACAAAGGAGATACCACCTTAAAAATATATATAATAATATAAAATCCACTCTTGAATTTAAAGCACTGAGGTACAAACAACAAACTTACTAGCACCCTTAATAGGGCTTCTGTTACAAATCCAATTATTGTATTACCTCTGAAGGATTTCTTGGCCACCTATCGCCATATCCTTTGCACTGGAGCACAATTTGTACTTGAGATTTTAAATTATGTACTGAATAAAACCCCACAAAACCAAAGAATACCACATGGGAATAACAAGACAAAGTGCTATGTAATTTCAAAAAGGAATGCCATATTCAAATTTAGTGATATTTTACTTCCTAATCAAGATATCCTCTTTAATTGAGTAGTTTCTCCTAGTAAATCTCACTCATTTCAAATTAGTGCTAAAACATATCTATATTTAGTAAACAAATACTAATTCAGCATTGATGATGTCCACACACTTTGTCATGAGAGCAGGCTGAATTGATGAATGAGTGATAAAAATACATACAGCGTTAGCTCTCAAAAGTTATGCAGCAGGCAAAACTATATCATAGTCCTTCAGAGGCCACAAAATTCTGAAAAGTAGGCTGGTAACTCTTGCTTAGGTTAGGACTGAAAGATAAAGAGAAATAAAGAATAAAAAATAAAGAAAGGCAACTAAAGAAAGGCAGTTAGAAGCTAGACACAATAGCACCTACATGTATTCTCAGCACTCAGGAGGCTGAGGCAGGAGAACTATGAGTTCAAGGCCAGCCTATCCTGGGCTAGTCAGTTCCAGGAAGCCTTGACTACATAATGAAATTCTGTTTTAAAAGACAGAAAAGAAAAGAAAGGCCTGGTATATAGCTCAGTGGCACAGTGCCTGACTTGCAAATGCAAGGTTGTGAGTTCGATTCCTGGTATGAAAGAAAAGAAAAGGAAAGGAAAGGAAAGGAAAGGAAAGGAAAGGAAAGGAAAGGAAAGGAAAGGAAAGGAAAGGAAAGGAAAGGAAAGTGTCTAGAAATGTCTGGATAGGGAAAGTAGCAAGTAACCAATGTTCAGAGTTAGAGGGAGGCATGGAGAAGAGACAGAGGGTGGAAAGAGAGTAATTTTCAGTGGCCTGATAGATAAATGAAAAAGCTTTATTATGGTTATGTGTGAGAAAGGCTGAAAATACGTGAGGTTTTCATATGTAACAGAGAGAGAGACAGAGACAGAGAGAACGAGACAGAAAATAAGAAGCATGCACACAATACTTTGTTTATGCGTTCTGCATAGGACCCAAGCATTTCTAAATAGTTGACAACTTGCCTGAAATGCACGTTTACAAAAAATGTCTAGTCCTCCAAGACTTTCCTTTTCTTGAGACAGAGTTAGGCTGTTGTTTCTAAAGACATACTATGGGAGCAGGGATAGTGATATAGGAACATCATGGCATCTTGGTCACAACTAGTGGAAAATAACATTTCTTTAGGAAGTTGCATAGAGCACAGTCAGTCTCTGTGTGACTGAATCCCACTTTAGATGCCTTTCCCTTCATACTCATTTCTGCAGCAAAAGTTATGACCTTGAAACTACGAGCAGCACCACGTAGTCATAAACACTAAGATGTAGTAACCATTTTTCAGGCAGCATTTCAATAATTTGAAGCTGTCTTCTAAAACTCTACACCCTGTTTCTTTTAAGAAATGTGAGGCTCTGACAACACTGGGCCTTTATTTTTTCACAACAGAAACAGTAGGCATCAAAGTACTCTAATGGTGCCCTCTGTACCTCTGAAGAATTGAGATGCAAACAAAGCTTGCTGCAGTTCTCACACTCTTTTGAGACCTCACCTCTGCAGATGCAGGATACTTTGATCCATGATGTGATTGTTATGGATATTAACTTTCTTCCTGGCTTAATTTCAGTTTTAGCTTTGACGCTGGTTGCTAGTTTGGTATCTTCCCTCCTTCTTCCTGAGACCACCTTGTTGTGTTCTGTTCTTACCTTTGCTG
This sequence comes from Cuniculus paca, assembly GCA_004365215.1. Classification (NCBI taxonomy): domain Eukaryota; kingdom Metazoa; phylum Chordata; class Mammalia; order Rodentia; family Cuniculidae; genus Cuniculus; species Cuniculus paca. The sequence goes on along the minus strand of RJWT010000712.1, from coordinate 29,928 downwards.
TTAGATTTCAACCCAAAGGCATTCCCTGCCTATATATTGCCTCACTGGAAATACCTTCACATGGTCTACTGCTCTTTGTATTAAGTAAAATACTATTGCTCCTTTGCTCAAAAATCTCTGAGAACCATCCATTCTATTCACTCTGCAAGCTGAGCCCTTTCCCACAAGCCTGTCACTAGCTGCCTGGTATACCTGGATATTGCTCAAGTCGGTCATATATCCCAACTCAGAGGCTTGCTTTTGCAGGAATACTTTTATCCAAATATTATTTCTCCCCTCTTGCTGCATGCATCCATGATGCTTTCAGTGAGACCTACTCTGATTATCTAATTTAGTAGGGCAAACTGACTGTTCTCACCTGGCTCCCCCAAGTCTCCTAGTTCTGATACACTTACCTGACTGTTGTCCTTAAATAGCCTGCAACTTCTAGCCATATGCTTTTTAGATTTATTGTTTATTGTTTATTGTCTGTATTCACTATATGCCTGGAGAGAAATATTTGGTGTCTCTTTTTTGTTCATTAATCTTTCCCAAGAACCTAGCCTCTTAACTATTAGTTCAATGAAAACATAAATTCATAGTGACATATAGTAAAAATCAAAATGCAATAATTTCATCAAACAAATCCCTCTTTTGATACCCAAGAACACCCTTGCTTTCTTTTGGAAGGAAGTTTTGTTTGGAAAAATAAAATATTTTTCATTACTGTAAAATAAGGGTTTCAAAATATTAAAGCTTCTCTTTAGTGAAAGTACCTATTCTAAGCTGACTCCATCGGAATGTTAGTCTACTTTCCAAAAAGAAATTCTTATTGTATATGCGTGTATTTTAGTGGAAGAAAAGCACATGCGAGATTATCATCTGCCCCAAACCCATGGTATTAGGATTATTTCTTACAACTAGCAAGAAGTTAGACTTTCTGTTCCTCCACTCAGTTGCATAGTTATACGATAAAACACACACAAAAAAAGGAAAAGCAAAAAATGCAATTTGGGCAGTAGCAGTGCTCCAAATCAGCTTTTTTTTTTAGCCTATATTTTCCAAATGATATTCAACCATCATAGTAATTTAGCATGTTATGTTCTTGATTCTGGTGGTCAGAGTGATTATGTAAGAAAATAAGGTATATTGTGATGTTTGATATCACGCTTCAGCGAGGGAACACCACCAGCTGACAGTAATCAGCGAGGAAGAATAACAGGCAAAATTGCTCAGAATGTGCCCGAGTTTCATGGAGGTAGTGAGGTGACTATCACTTCTGGTTTTGGTCAGCATACTGGGAATTTGGCATACAGAATGTACTACTTAAAAATAAGAAGTAGTAGTGAGACCCACATATTTAACAATTACTTTGAAATTTAAAGAAAAGGTTGCTCATTATATGGGAGTTCGGGAAGCCAGACCAAATAACAGGGACTCGTCTGAGTTACTGTATATATTGGCATACGATGAAGAAACAGGCTATGTTCTCTGAAATTATTGTTACCTTCTCAGGAAAATGTGTTCAACAGACTTAAAGCAATTTTATTGCATTTCATATAAAGCAAAATAATTCTGTTTGCTTAAAATAATTCAAGGAACAGAGACATTTCTTGGGTGAAAAAGTGACTGAATAAGAAGAAAATTACCTTGAAAAATGATTTAAACTGTCAGAAAGTATAGGATGGAAAGGACAGAGGGGTAGTAATACCTCACATTTTATAGCATTTTGCTATTTCAATGGAACTTGGAGAATAAACCATCTCACTTGCCTAATGAGATGATATAATGGGCTAGAAGGAGAGTTTAGACTCACAAGCCAAGATTTGCATTATACTTGACACTTCTAGCTATGAAAACTAGTAAACTCAAGCATGTCATCTGAAATCTTGACTCATGGTTTTCTATCAGCTCATTATAGAACATTTAACTCTCAAAGTATCTTTAAACCTGATTTTCCAATTTTTTTAAGTCATACATATTTTTGTTATTGCTGTTGTTTGTTGTTTCTATATTGGGGAAAACAGAGACCTTCAAAATGAGCTACATTTCCTGACCTTCTGTATATATTTTTTCTCTTTTGAGACCCAGCCTCACGAAGTTACTAAGTTACGCACTCAGGCTGAACTTGAACTTGAAATCCTTCTAGTTCAGCACGCCGTAGTGCTGGGATTATAAGCGTAAAGTATTTTACAGTGATTTATCTTACTTATTATAGATTTTAAATGTCGTAGTCATAAACCAACTTTACTTCCACTAACTTTTAATTTCTCATAGACTCATTTAAATAACTATTTTTTATCCCTTTTCTTTTACCACCTCCATTTTCTCCTTTTCTTCAGCATTATTTACCCTATATCTGCTCCTCTTCCACTCTTGCAACATGATTACTTTTGACTTTACTTATAGTACCCAAAACCTTCGCATCTGTTGTTTCTCTTTCTCTTAGATGATGCATGTAATAAAGAAAATGTCATGAAATAGTAGCTGCTGTTACTATTATAGCTATGATTTTACTTTTAAATATCTCTCTGCATAGGTTATCCATTGCTGCATAACAAATTATACTCAAACGTGGTGACTTAAAGCAATAAAATGTTTTGTCTTAGAGATGCTCTTCAGAAAGGATCCAGGCAAATCAATGCTTCTGGCTAAAGGACTTTTATAAGATTATTTAAGCTATCATCTGGGATTGCCATCTTATCTAAAGATTTCCCTAGTAGTGGGAGAGTTTGTTTACAAGTTCCTAGATGTGATTTTGGCAGATTTCATTCTATTGCCACATGGATGTCTCCACAGGGCTGAGGCATAGAATGACAGTTGGCTTCCTTCCAAGGCAAAGAACTCAAGAGAGAGCAAGAAAAGGGCACAAAAGACAGAATGTATTGTCTTTCTATGATGATATCTCCCATCACTTCTGCTATACTCTTTGCAGAAGGCAGTCAGTAAGTTCAGCCCACACTTACAGGGAAAGGATTATGCAAAGCCATGAGTGTGGGAAGGTATGGATGGCTGGAAGTCACTTTAAAGACTAATTCTCATTGAAAATGTCCTTTTAATGCTTAAAAACTGTTTTATTTCAAACTGCTGGAATCGTTTTTCACTTGCCATCCCTTAAGAGTCCAGTTTTAAATCTCTTTAAGTCATTCTCTTCACAAGCAAACATTTACCTTTTAAAAGTAAGGTCTGTTTGAGTAATTACCTAGTGGGAAAGGGGGAGATTCCTATTACCTTCAGGATTGAACAATTTTAAATCCCTGAAACAGAATTCAAGATCTTTAACATCTGTGCATCTTACCCCAAAATTAGTCCTAGGGAGCACATAGGAACTAATAAATTGGTGCCGGCTCATAAAGCGTCTCTCTATATTCTTATCAAACTAAACTGTGAAATACAGAAGCATACAAGTTTTGGTGTTCTTCAGATGAAATGCTACCAAATATTTCCTGTACTCTGGGTAGGTCTGCTGCAGATATGTAAAGTCCATTTTCTGAACATTGTTGCTTTTGCACAAAGCCCAACATGCCCAATCTTCAGAACAGTGCATGCTGCTTTAAAAATGTATTCAACCTTTCCTCAAGTGTGCTTCTATATTTTCTAAAAGTGCTCTTCCTTAAATGTAAAAATTGACCATTTAGCATACAGTATACCCTAGTATCACTTCTTTTAACTAATTAAGAAAGAAACATTGAAACATTCACAGATCATACAACCAGTGCGAAGAGAGGCATCGGGGGCATCCCAAATCACAAAGGAAGTAATCTGCCCTTGTATCAAATCCTGCCCACCTTATAAGACCTTCTCTCTTATGCTGGTATAAAGAGGATCATGTTTACAATGCTAAGATTCAGATTGATAATTATTTCCCTTTCAAAACTTTTTTAAATTCTTCACAAAACAGAGCAAATAGACCATATGTATTTTTAAAGAAAATAAGTTTCCACAAATTAAAAGATGGTTAAAGAGTAATGTTGAAAATTGTAAAGACTCTGAAATTAACCATTATTTGAATATATAACATACCAAATTTATCTACTAATTTAACATGCAAATATATTTTAAAGAACAAAAGATTTGAAAGAGAAATATTCTACTGGAATCTATACATGGCAAGAGGAGGCAGATTGAATAATGAATACATTTCCATTGTATATCTTAAAAGTTGTGGAGAATAATTTCCCTAAAATAATGCCTAGTACAAGAGTCATATAGAATTAATATGTTTTTAGTGAACAAGTGTATGTTTAATGGTTGTCTGTTTTTTTAACTTCTCATAATTTTTAGTATCCATTAATATTTCCAGGGAATGCTACTGAAAAATACTTTTATTTGCTTGAGCCAACATCTGAACACAATTCTAAACAGAATTGAGGAAATTTTATGACATGGTCTTTGCTCATTCTTTTTGCTCTAGATATTTCTGCATGAAAGTCTTTAGCAGCACCTTGTATGCGTGTGACCGTGCATGGAAGTGTGAATGAAAAAGAGCCAACCTATAGGTAAATCAGCAAGTGTAAGTGCTGTCTTAATAAAAGGACACATTTTGTCAACCGAACAGGCCAGAGAAGTACTATCAACATAAAGATGGTTAAATTTAATAACTTGCAGACTTATCTCGAGGGGAGCTTGTACAGTTTTATCTCTCTATCTCTGGGGAAGTATATGTAAACTAAGCATAAATATTTTTATGTGTGGCAGATTTTTAAAGCTAATTGTTAGTAAACCATGACTCCATGAAAAACCTCCAAGGGATAATAAACTTTTTCAGTATTAAGAACATTGTAAAATAAAATTTGGTGAGTGTATATAATGTATTCAAAGGGAATTGGCAAGGAGTGTATTACCAATACCTTGCAGTATTCAATTTGGCAAAAAATTATTTTAAATGCATAATATAGAGTCAGAATGTGGAACAAAAAAGTTCAAATAAAAGTAAAACTCATGTAATGGCCACACGTAAGAGAGGAAAAATATTGAGCCATTCTTCATTTTGCCATTTGATAAAATGTATTTGCCTATTTTTTTAGGAATAATTAGGGCAAGATTCAATTAGCTAAACAGTATTAAGATTGATTTGCATTGCATCGAGAAAAGAGTTAAAATACCTAGACAACATAATCTACTGTCTCATAAATCACCAAAAAGAATAATAAATTTTCATGGGTGTGGGTTTTTGCTAGGGAACAGTTACTCTGAAAGAGAAAAAGTATAAGAATATAACCCTTATTGCAATGATTTTTATTAAAGAATTTAAAACTAGACATTGCTAAATGTCATATAAAGAAAAATGTATTGTAACTGCAACGTTTATTAGAGGATACACAGAGGTTTCAGTGATACATTTTCAAAATTACTGGCCAGTGTAGATCGTTATAAAAAGCTCAGCTTCAATTCATGAGAAATATATCATGTTAGTCATTACTTTTTAAATTAACTGATTTAGAGAGCAAGGGATTTTTCATTTTTGCCTCCATGGCTTTCTTTTTTATAAATTTGAGTTACATAAAATATAAACATCTAATGTATGGGCAATTCATTGCAATTTTAGGACTCTTAATGACTTTTTCTTCATATATAAAATCATAAAGCTTCCTCAAGTTGAGGATTGAAGTTCAGGTGGCTATTATTCATAGCAGGTAGTATTAACTAATTGTTTAAATAAATGCTGTCATGTTTATAGTTGAAAATAAAATAAATGGAGGGCCTACAACAGCAGCAACAACAACAAAGAATAACTCACTGTTTTATGGAAAGTCCTTTACCAAAGGGTTCAAGGATACAATATGAAATTTAATGAGTATAAATGTCAAGTCATCCGTTCATAAGGATAGCAGTGAGCTAAGTTCAATTTAAATGGCAATGAATTAGTTAACAGGGGTAAAGAGATAAGAATAAATAACTAGATCCAACATCTGAATTCACATTGCATTATACAGGAACCAAGAAAGCTAATAAGAAGCTGACTTTTACCCAGACCAATATATTATCCCAAGGATATTGTGCTTTATTGCTTCATGAGAATTTGTCTACATCTAGGCTTTATAGTTAAGTTCTGCGTTTTTTTTTCCCAGAAATACTAGAGTTTGAGAGTTTTGTGCTAACACATAATCAAACTGAGTTTTACATATAACAAAATTACTTCTTAAAGATGCATAGCTAAATGATTTGATAAATATTTGACTGTAAAAACTGTAAAATTGATCAAAAACTAAAAGAGATTATAAGTTTTAAAGGAAGAGAGGTTTCTAAAAACATGAAGTTATAGGTGCTGATGGTGATAATTGGTACATGTTTAACTTATGCTACATAGAATCAGTTTTGTGTTTCATTATAACTTTTATCCAAATGAAAGCCTGTTCTGGCACTTTAGAATATGCCTGCAACCCATCTGAGTCCATTTGAAATGCATGATGTTGTCTGTATACAAAGTTAATCAACACAGTATCAGTATCAGTATTTTCTTTGGTCATGATGTGGCATATCTTGCATGTTCTCTAATAAGATGTAAGCTTCAGCATGGCAGAAACTATTTTCTGTCATACTCACTGTCCCCCACAACCTCCAGGTTCCTAAAACAGTGACCAGAACAGATGAGTCACTTCTAACCATTTGTTGAATGAATGACTGGATGACTGGTAAACGAATGTGGTTCTGCTTCCCATTGGGTTCATCCTCTCTGCACCATCAGGTGTTGGTTAAGTGGTACAGATTCTCCTTCTGGCAGACTCCCACTGTAGGAAAGTAGACAGGTGTTTCTTTATCCTCTAGGATGTAAGGAATTAAACTGGGTGTGGAATGTACAATCCTTTCATTCCTCTCCTCAGTTTTGAACTTTATGAACTCAAAATTATTTTGAGGGTTAAATAAGATAATACATACAAGTGTCTGGAATAGATCTGACTATTACAGTTCCTTAATTTGATTATTTCTTCTTAATCCCTTTCAATTATCCATTCACAGTTCAAACTAGTCATCAGGAAATCACAACCCATAGTAGCACAAAAGAGAATGACCATTCTAAAATAGTCCTTTTCTTCTTTCTCATGTATGGAAAATTCTGCACTCTCTGGCTAAGAAGACATCTAGAAGCTGTCTGAGATATTCATTCAGAATTAATTACCATTGTTTAGTACCTTTCCATTTTTCGAAGCAAGCTCCTAATTTGATATGCTAATCCATCCCTATAGAAATGAGAGAAGAAAACTATTTATTTTCTCCTGTGAAAGATGAAGAATCAACCTTAAGAATGGGAAAAATAAAGTGTCATTGTTATCAGGTGACTGGATCCTCCACTTTCCTGAAAGAAGCAAAGCATAGAATAGAGGAATGGTTTTTCACCTAGATTTCTTATTTTTGGTATTTTCAATGTCCATTTACTTGCTTCTTTTAGCACTTTTTAATGTCAATGAAATATTATGAAGATTTCTAACCTAAAAATCAAAACTGAATAAGCATTGTGGTTGAGATACAATGTGAATAAAATGATGTATACTAAAACTCTCTTTCTCATTCCCTAAAATGGACTCTCTCTGAGAAAAAGCAACATGCATTTTAAAAAATCTCATTTTCTTTCAAACAAGAAAATGGGCTAAAATACTGCAAAAGAAATTTAAAGGGGTGGCCATGGACCAACTTCTTGGACACTTTTCCTTATATGAGCTTCCTCCCTTTGAAATCTGCCTTTGGGATGATGAATCAAAGCATCTCTAGACTGCACTGCATTGTCAAAGGTGCCTCACTTTTCATATTACCTTGGATAGACTAGAGTGAGATCTGCTGTCTTATTGCTAGATGTATGAAATGCACACTGTAGGAATAGCCATATCTCTCTCAGTTGCAACTATAGAATGAACGAATAATTGAAATCTCTTTCAAGACTAGAATTGCCCTTTAACTGCTTTTGGTCTAAAATAGTATTAATTTTAAATTATTTTTTTTTGAACTTCTATTACTGCCCAGTTTCCTGACGGTACCTACCTTCTAATTCCCTAAATCACAAACTAATCCTATGAATGTAGTACATTTCTTAAAATGAGTTTTAGTTCTTAAGTGGTTAAGTTGCACCTCTGGGATCTAACAGAACAATATCAGTCATCTTATGTCAAGAAAAAATAATGTCTAATCTTTGACAGAAATGAATTACTTCATATGGGACAGCTACATTTGGTCTGATACTTGTTGTCAGCTTTCACTGGGAGACGAGGAACTAAGAAATAGATTTCATCAAATTCTGAGATGGGAGGAAATGAAATCTTAGAAGAGAAAACAAGTTATGCCTCTGAAATGAATTGTGCGAGCAGGAAGATATATCAGGTGAAAAGTGAATGTTAAAATCATTTGCCAACAGATGACATAAAATATTTTGGACAGATATTTAAGGACAGAAAGCCCTGATATTACCAGTTTATAAATATTCATGTATTCTAGAAAACTAAATGATCTCCAGATTTGGGAATTGCTTGTAAACATTCTCTGGTTTCAGCAGTATTTTTTTTTCTTTATACTTCAATTTCCTTCCATGAGTTGTGTTTTCCTACTGTGTGGACAAAAAAAAAAAATAGAGGATTGTAGCAAAAATGTTAATCCTTCAGCTTGACTGTATCTAAAGTAACTTCTCAACACCTGCTTACCTGCATCACTTCAGATTTAAATAAAGCAACCACATGTACTGTCTCACATCAATAAGGAATGAAACATCATATTTATCAAAGAAGGGGACAAGGACAGATAGCTTAGGGATTAGGGGCAGAAGATGGAACCTTTCAATGTTAAATCACTTTTTGCCATCTATTTGTGGTAGGTTGACTGTGACAGAAATCATTACTATCTAAGGACTGTTCTGTTGTCTCCTAGATGTCAAAGACATGGCAGTCTTCATCTTGTTCTTCTTAGACAGATGTCCACATCACACAAAATCCATCCCGACTAGTAGCCAGTGAATTTATTCCCCTAGGGTGAAGTGAAGCTTTCTTGGTGAATTTATCCCCCGAGGGTAAAGTAAAGCTTTCTTACTTTTTCCAAGGGGAAGGTAGAGGTTGGAGGCATGCTGTTTCAGATGCTGTCTGTAGGCTTGTGCCTCTGATACTTTCTATAACCCTGGAAACATCATTCAGATCATAAACTATATTTTGCTATTCTCAGTTGTTTAAATACCTGACTCACAAAAGGCAAAAAATATCCTAAAAATGTAGTTTATAAAATATAAATTAATGGACTATAATAAGCATTCCTTACACACAAAAAGCATTAATTTGGAGAAAAGGTACTTTCTTTGCATGCTTACATCTGTGGTTTTAAGATTTTGGAAGAAAATATACACTTTGAAAACACTTTGAATTTATCAATGCCTGGAATATGTATTAGTCAGCTTTCCAGTTGCTGAAACAAAAGGCCTGATATATACAACCAAAAGGAAGAAATGATTTATTGGGCTTATAGTTTCAGAAGTTTCTCTCCATAGTCAGCTTGTTCCAAAACAGGAAGATCCTGGCTGAGGAATGTGGTAGAGTAACACTGCTCTCTTCATGGTGACCAGAAAGCAAAGTACAGGAGAAAGGTGCCAGACAGAAAGAGATAAACCCTTCAAAGGCCCCTAGTGTCGCATGTCATGCACCCCAATTGTACCTCCTAATAGCACAGTTGGCCATAACCAAGGTATTTCACTGATGAGTCCAGTGCCCTATGGTCAAATCACCTCTCTAGAAGTTTCTTAATGCCAGTCAGGTTGAAGATTAAGATTGACTGGTATAGTATATAAGCAGAATAGTTCACAAAACTGTAAGATTTCACAAAATGAATATAATACAAAGGACAGCCCCTTAACAAAAAGACGATCATCAGCCTCCTCGGAAGGCTTTGTTTGTACCCTCTCCTCTCCGTGCCTACCTTCTCCTTATCCCACATCTTTGTTCCAATTCTGTTGTTCCTTTCAGGTTTACTGATATAATTTAGTTCATGAATCATGTATGAATTTTTCTGAGTTTACGGGGAAAAACATTTTTGATTGTAGTCACCAAAATAAAGATAAAAGATATGCACATTTGAAAATGAGATTTGTAACCTTGAGACGTGGACCACCTCTGGCCAAAGTTTATTAAAGGTTGCACATTTATTTTCAATCATCTCTCTTTGTATTTTTCTGTAGACAGAGGGACCAAAAGGGAAGAAAATTAAATGCAAGGCCCAGACCATGAGGAATAAGTTACACAGAGAAATGATTGAGGAAAGGAGAAATAGAAATAGCACTGCTTCAGTGATAGTATTTTATTTCTACCTCTTAATTACATTATAAATTTGGGCAGAATGTTTAAATCTTTTGGGTTTCAAATAAAGTGGAAACACTAATAACAACTTACTAAATTCATTTCTTAATAAGAAATTCTAGGTAGATAGAATGAAAAACACTTTTTCCCATAGCACATTCTCTTATCACTAACTCTACCACAAAATTGGAAGATTGGCCTCTTTTTATCTTTACATAAATGGGAGTAGACTTCAGGTGATACTAGTTTTGAGCTGCGGGAGTCATGATGTGGGAATGAATCTCGCTGTATGTCAAGGTCATAGTCAAAATGTCCTTTTCAGACTATCTCAAGTCATAAGGCAACTCCAACTTTATTGGTTCTTAGCAAATATCTTTGAAAGGGAGAGACCAGACTTAATCTTTCACATTACACTGATAAGAAATGAAATCACTGAGCATTTCAGTGATTTATGAAGTAGCTGGTAAAAGGGGAGGAAAAAGAAAAAAAAGAAAACTCCATCTCCTGTCTTCTCCTTTTGGGGGGCGGGTACCAGGAATTGAACTCAGGACTTGTGCTTGCCAGGCAGGTGCTTGTGCCACTGAACTACATCCCCAGCCCCATCCTGTCTTCTCTTTAGGGTTCTTTTTGTGACTCTTCTCTTGTGCCTGTACTCACATATCCCCTTTTGTTAGTTTCTGGAATAAACACTGCAGAAATTATATTCTCTTAAAGGGCAAAGCGAACAAGACAAAAGAGCCCTTTCTTCTGAAGCCCTTGACCAATATGAAGTGCTTGGACAAACTGCTTAATGGCAGAAATGTCACCAGCAGAACTTTAAAGAGGTTAATCAATACTGGGCCTCAATAAAAATTTTGCCATCATGTTTCCAAACACTGAAGTCCTCATGGAGACTTTTACATATTCACTGAAATGCTTTCACAGCATAGAGGTCGGGCTCTTTAAATTGTTCAAGTGTTGCCAGCCATCACCAGGTCCCTGTAGATTATAAACAAGGAACAGAGCCACTGTCCTCCTGTTTGATACTTGTTTTCCCAGAAGAGGGCTGGGACTGCTGGCTAAAATGTCAGAGTAAAACAAGACTTGTCTATTTTTAGCTTCAGCGCATACGGTTTCTCTCCTCTTTAATCATACATCAAGATTTTGAAGCAGCCACCTTTCCAAAGCTCCAAGTTAAGGAGAGATGAAGTCAATAAATATAGGAGATGCTTTAATGCAGATGATTGCAATGTATACTAATACAATGACATTTTAGTATATAAACGTGATTCTGTTGCATTTTGGGGGCTCATTTTGATTATTTTAACCAGTTTCTCACCAGATCCTTGGGCAAAAAAAGTGAACACAACGCCAAGGGCTGCATGAGGAATTAAAATGACAGTGAAAAGAAGTCAGTTCTCCAACTAGGATCTTCATTTTAGATACCTTCCCTGCCTCCTTCATCCCATTGTGGAACTCCAGAAAATGCATTATCAATTTCTAGCTTCAAAGAAGAATATCTTGGAAGGTAGTTGATAACATTTGGAATTGTTTCAGTTGTACTAGGTAGGATCTCCTAAAGTGTTGATAGTGGGGTGAAAAAGCTTGGATAATTAAAAAATAGTTATATGTCTTGTATGGGTGGAAGATACTTTTTTGGAAATTTAAGTATAGCTTAGAGTTTAAACTACAGTCTTAGGATGAGTGGTCATTCGTTCATTCACTCATTGTACTAATGTGTATTTATGCCTACATATCAGGCAGTGTTAATGCCTATGTAGATAAAGGATAGACACAAGTGATTTTAGCTCAAATACAGTGACCATAGAAGTTCTGTTAACTGACATTCAGCAAAAACTGAAATAAAGGAAAAGAATATGGAGAATAGATGTTTCAGGCAAAGGAAATAGAAACTGAGGTGGGAGTAACCTGGGTATATTTCAGCTTGAATACAGAAAGCCAGAGGTACAGGGCTTGATGAGGAAAGTGACAAAACAGGCTATCTCAGATGTACAGAGGGAGATCATACAATATCCTAGAGGTCATGATGCATGCGTTGGGCTGAACTCTGTATGAGATGGAGGGTTTTACACTGCTTTAGAATTTTGAACAAGGAAACTCGTGTTTATACTTTGCCTTTAAATGATCACTGGCTTCCCTAACAGACTAGATTGTTGGGTTTCCAGGTGAGAAGAAAAACTACTTTTGAAATATTCTTACTTGATTAAGCAGTCACTGTTGGTGGTGTCAAGTTGGTGATAGCAATGAGAGTTGTTGGATGAAGCTGGATTTGGGTAAATTTTGGAAGAAGATTGGACAGGTTTGGTTTGAATTGGAGATGTGAGAATGAAGAATTAAAGATGATAGCAAAGATTTTGGTGCCAGAAGTGGTTGGAAAGTAAATGGATACAACTTGAGACCATACTCATAAATGAAATAAATCAGACTTGCATGTATAAACATCATATTGTTTCCCTAGTGTAAAAACTCAAAGAGTAAATAAGATCCAAAATGTACATTAGCTATTGTGAAAATCAAAGGGGAAGAAACTGCTCAAAAGTATAGAACTGGGATGGAGGAAAGGAGAAAAGAAAGAAAAGAAAAGATTATATTGTCAGACATAATAAAAACAAACAAAACAAAATAGACTTTGAAGATAAGAAGATGCATTATGGTAGCCACTGTGGTATTCCAACTGCCTTGTTTTGAAGTCCTGTATTGCTTTCATTGTTTTGTTTTGATTGGTTTTATTCTGTTCTGTTGTGTTTGATTTTATTATTCCTGATGGTATGGGAAGTTATTTTGAAGATAGCAAGGGGCCACATGGTAACCATTGTTAGTTTATTTTTATTTTGTTTTGAAGTGTTTCACACTTCTTTGTTTTGAAGTGTTTCACATTCTTTGTTTTGTTTTGATTGAATATTCTGTTTTATTTTGTATTTGTTTTATTCTCTTCAAAATAAAAAAATTTTTAAAAAAGATTATACACACAAGATAGATAATTATACTATTAATCTCTGTTGCTTTGTCAAAAAGAATGGTTTGTGCTTTCATTCTTTGATCATTTTTTCATGCTTATGTCTTGTAATCTGAGGAACTACTTTGAGATAACAATACACAATATAGTAACCATTGTTAATCTGCTATTATTTTGTTATGAAATTCTGTATCATTTTTATTCTTGTTTGTTAATAAAAAAATAAAAGGAGTTACCTTTTATCCAATAAGAAAAGTTTGCAAGAGAAATAGATTTGGAAGGCATTAGTGAAGACATGAGAAGGCAAAATAAGACTTTAAATTGAGACTATTTAAATGTGACAACTTATTTAATGTCCCAATGGAGACATTAAAATCAGTGACTACATGAATCAAGTTTCAAAAATGACTCAAGTCTACTTTTATAAATAAATGAATCATTGCTCTGTTCAATGGGTTAAAGTCTGGGTCTGAGTGAGTTCACCTGAGAAGTAGGTGGGATGGTAGACTGAATGAATAATATTATTTATTAATAAATTCATAAAAAATAGGTTATCTCTAGGATCCTTTTAAACCAAATGATTATTTGAAATCTAAGCAAACTCAGTCATTACAGTCTATAAGAGATATACTGATTTGTAATATATCCTAGTCTTAGAGCCTTGAAAATCATTTTGTGTGGTTCATCAAACTTCACAAAATGACATATGGCCCCATTATCTGGACTTTGCAAGACACCTGGTTAGACCATTTTTCATTTAGTCCTTTGTACACAAATAATACATCGTCACCTATTCATCGATCTTAACCCCTCTTCAACTGTGTGACATTCTTTCATCCATTCTTATGAGACTGCTTTTTAGATAGTGCACTGCTTTTCTACTGAAATATTGACTGAATAATTTTTGGGAATATTTTCCAGAGTCAATATCTCAATGTACAAAAAAATCATTATTCCTTTTAGAAAAAATTGAATAATTGAATAGAATAAACAAATGTTTTTCAAAGCACATTTCAAATCACCTTAAATCTCAGAATTTAAATTCATAAATTATTAAATTAAATGGATTTCTATACTGTAGATCGTCCTAGGGCCTTTAGTAAGTTAATGGGCTTTGTAACTGAAGAAAAAAAGAGAAAATCACATATAGTTTTTCTCAGTCTTAACTTATCTCTGAATCATCTTTAGACATAACATACCAGAAGCCTACCAACCTGAGAAGCTTATTCTATGGTCTAGATTCCTATTAAATGTTTAGTACAGTTCTACATAATGAAAGGGGTTAATTTCTTCACAAGCATTTCCAAGAATTAAGGATTATACTGTATCCAAATCATCTCCTATATTCTTGTAACATGTGAATAATACCAAAATTATTCCTTTCATGGGGATTCAGGAACAAAAGGAAGGATAGTCGTACATTTCTCTCAAGACCCCTGAGGTCATAGATGGCATTGCTACAATCAAATCCTAGAGCTTTTCATATCAATGCCAGACCATCATATCAGCAGTTCTGAAAGTGTGTTCCCTGAATCAGACATGCTAGTATTGCTGAGAACATAGTGGAGGTACAAATTTGATCCTGTACATCAGCACATCTGGAGGTAGATCTTAGAACTTGGAACTTGAGCAGACCTTTCAGGTAATTCTAATAACACACTGCAGTATGAAACCACTGGCTTAAATCCTTGTAGTACACAGGTACAATACCTGAACTGGTAAAGAAATTAAAGAAGAACTGGTAGAAGAAAACAAAGAAAGGAAATATAGTGATCAAGTATTTGTTCTTAGTTAGAGAGTTTGTTTCAAATCAGAAATTTGTGTAGGGTCTTTAAAACACCAAGACAGTTTTCTAAACTCTGAATATTCTGAGGTTTGATCAGATACAAAATCTTATGAAAGTTCTACAGGTGGTTTTGGTTTTTTACCAGAATTGAGAGCAGTGCAGAAATCAAAAGGAAAAACACACATTTTTTTAGTCTATAGCAATCCTTCCCAAATTTCAACGTGCACACAGTTAAAATGCAGATTCTAGTCCAGATCTACATGGTTGACACATTTCCTTTTTGTCCAAAACACAGATGTTGAATAGCAAGGACTTAATTTGCTCTTTCACTATCTCAATGTAAATAGTAATTTAGATTCAATGGCTATAAAACTAAGTTTGAAGTTAGTTAGGAGTTAGTTAGTTAGTTCTCCATCCTGGAGAAATTCTGAATGTGTCAGGCACAGGTGTCATGATTCTTTACCTTTTGTGGTTACATAATACCTGAGTAGTTACCTTGCTCAGCCTGCAACATGTTTAGAAAGTGGATCTGGGACATTCAGCAATGAACTAGGTAAATCTAAACTGGAGGTAGGTTGGTCATCGTTCAGAATGAGGTACTTCCACCTCATATGAAGGGACCCCAGTCTAACGCAGAAATGACGACTGATAATGTTATACTTGTACGTGAGGAGACGGGCTGGGGGTGTCGGTGGGATTTCGCAGAAGCAGGTTGCAGAGATCACTCATCTTTGATGATCGTACACCACTTTAAGACTCAGAGCAGCCTGGAGAGCCACAATTTGAACTGAGGTCACCAGGCCCTTAAACTCTCAGTCTCAGTCTCAGTCTCATAGACAAATCTTTCCCCTAATCCACTAAAGCAAGTTTTCCTCAACAGGCTATGAATGTGGCCTAGGCATGGTATTATTTAAAATTTTACTTCTGTTCCTTTTCCCTTTCCATGGAAATCTTTAAGAAAATGCTACTTGGGATATTTGTGTATACATTTAAAAATATTTGTTATGTCTATACACACATATATAATGCTTTTTGGGATCCATGATCCAAAAACTGTGGAGACGACTACCTATGGAGCTCACATGCATGTTTATAGTTAAAATATAAGATCTCCTTGCTTCTCACAGTCCATGCTGTGCTAATAAATATGCCTATCTTTGAAAAACAAAATATATATTTGGGTACTTTTAAGGTCAAGAGTATTTTTGGTCACAATTCATCCTATTCCCTAGGATAAGATTCCTTGGAAGCCCTCATTCATTGGCTTTGCCTAAACTCTATGAGTCAGTCTAGCTGCAAGCTTTTAAATGAGTGCATGTTAATATCAAGCTTAAAGCATAGGAAATAGAATTAGTCCAAGGGAATCCTAGACTATTTAAAGACATTTTGTAAAATTTTTTTAATATTCTGAAATCTCATCTCCCTAAGCTTTTAAGACTTTCCTAAGAATTTTAGCAATATAGAATGAGTTTCAAATCCTATTCAGAAAAGTAAGATTTGAAATGACCCCAATAGGTGACAAAACTCATACATATATCCATGTATGTATTCTTCTACCTGATATATATGTTAAAGTATTAGTTCTATAATATTACCCTATACTACATTTGTTTTTCTTTTTTGAATTACATAATTTGATTTGTGAGAAATATCTCAAATTATTCTGCATAGGCTATATTCTATTTATTACTCCAGTCATTTTCTCCTAATACTTCAAGACATGATTTGAACCTTTCATAAAAAGTATGAAGTTAAATTTAAATAAGCTAAAATATTAATTGAGAGTATCCTGACGTGTCCTTCAAATTGAGAAGATAATATCTAAAGATAATAAATTACATTATTGGATATGACCATTTTTAAGTTCTTTTAAACATTATCACTTAACCAAATAGCAAGAAAATTTAACAGAATAATTTTCACTGTAGTTCAAAATGAATTTCTACAAAGTTAAGGTCTTTCCGTTTAACAACAGCAAAAACCAACAGTACCTGTGTGCTTAGAGGTCCTAAACTAGATGTGTGGCATGGATTTTCTTGCATACTATTCATAGCAGAGCACTGTTGCAACCAGTCTGACTTTCGTGTCACCCACTCCATGATTTTCCTTCCACCTTGAAGCAATATACTAATCTCCTTTCAGGTCCCTCCTCCCAATGAAACTTTTCATTCTAATATTACTGTGACGTTGCCCCATGTAGTGAATTGAACAGTGTCTGACCTAAGATGGCATTTCCAAATCCAAACTTCAGTACCTGTAAACCTGTTTCTAAATAAGAAACAAGGTCTTTTCAGATGTCAGTGGGAACTGTAGATTGAGATCATCCTGAATGTAGGGCAGGCCCTCCATGTAATGAGTGCTTATAAGATAGAGACAAGAGACACCTGGGACACAGCCTGAAGGCAGCCGTGTGAAGACAAAGGCAGAGACTGAAGCTTTGCTGGCATAAGCTACTGAATCACAGGGTCTACCAGAAGTTTAGAGGCAAAAAGATTTTTCTCTAGGTCTTCAGAGGGAGCTGAACACTGCTGACACCTTGATTTCTGGGTTGTAGTTTCCAGAACTGTGAGAAAATACTAATCTTTTTTTTTTTTAAATACTCAGTTTGTGGTAATTTGTTACCAGATCCCAGGAGACTAATACATCCCATGCCTTTTGTTTTCTCTGCCTTCTTTTTCCAGCTCCTCTGACCTTTTATACCAAATAGATGCTGAGCCATCAAAAGTTCTGCTCATGCCACAGAGCTGCCTGTGTTTGTAAAGTGCCTGCCTGCTATGTAATTCTACAGTACTTGGCCATTTCCCTGACTCAAAATTAACATGTATCCAAAAAGCAATCACAATCCCCTGAAAAAGAGTATTCCTTAGTATTATTTATGTCACTGTGGATTACCAGTGTTTCCCAAAGGTTTCTACAGAAAACTGCCATCATTCTTCATTTTCTTCTGTCATTACAATGGCCTCTCCCCATGCCCCATGTCTAATCTATCAACGTTTCTGTGATTGATAACTTACAAGCATTTCTCAAATATATTGATCTTTACTTATCTCTGTCCTGTTTTTACACTGCATCTCTTCTTGATTGAGTTTCTACTTTCCTGTACCCCTAGAAGCTCTGTTATTTAAATTATAAAATGATAATTTAAAAGATATGAAATAGGTCATATTATTTTCTTGCTTAGCCTTTTTTTACACTTACTATAAAACCTGTAGACTTTATCATGAGGTCCCTTATGGCTAGAGCCTTTCTTGTTGTACCACTATATCCTGATAGGATTCCCCTTCATTGTCGTGCTTTAGTACTGATATTTATTTATTATCATTTTCTGTCCATAAACTGTGACCTCATGAAAGGCAACCCTGTTAACTGTATACGCCAAACTGATAAATGCCTGGGATCTAAAATACTGTCCAGTGTTCCACAGTCATCATGAAAATACAAAATAATGGAAAAGTAGCTGTTTAGTATATCTGTCAAGCTCCCTAAACAGCTGTTTATGGATGAAATAAAGGAATTGGGATGTTATATATATGAACTAACTCTACCTAAGGAATGTAAACACTATGTATTGCAAACACAGACCAACAAAAAAAGGAAAAGGATCAACAAATGGTTGGTGGAGAAGGAAGGGAAAGGGGATGAGAAAAGGAATTAACATGTGGCATGCACATGTACCAACTTTCCTCATGGAATGGGAGCATTATGTACTGCACACATGTACTAATAAACTAAAATTTAAAAAATAAACAAAATGAAACAAAGAGACTGTTTTAACTTCAAAACCGCAAAAGATCATATAATCTCTTACAAATTCCCTACCTTCATTAATGTCCAGTTTTATTAATATTTGGTATTCTTTGAATTCTTCCATTATTTTAGGTACTGTGCTGAAGTCTTCATTTTTGCAATCTGATTTTAATCCTTATAACAATTAAATAAAATAATTACCAACTGCCTTCTACAAATGAGAGGGATCCATAGAATGAAAGGAGAGGTGACTTGCTGCAGTGCAGTATGGGAGAGTCAGGTGTGGTCTGTGTCAATGGAATCCACCTTCTTTATGGTTGTCTCATCTCACAAGAAATGACTCCAGGGTTTCAGTGTATTGTTCCGTGCTCTCTCTTTAATCAGGAATTTTCCTGACATCCAAAGACAATTGCTGTGTGCAATGGTGCACTCCTATAAATCCCAGCTACTATATAAGATGAGGCAGGAAGATCAGCAATTCAGGGCCACCTGCATGACCTAGTGAGACCTCATCTCAGAAAACAAAGAAGCAAGGTAGAAGACAAATATAAATGATATTCTAATATTTAATATAACATTTTCCAAGAAGTCTTTGTGTAGAAGTCCAGTGCCTTTATTTCCTGAAATTCTTTTTAAATGAAATTAATTGTTAAATTTATTTTCTTAATTACACTGTAAGTGTAGGAGTATTCATAGATTGTATGTAAGTTTCTTCAAACGAATAAAAATGAAGTACACTCATTTCAATATCATTTTGGCCAACGATAAACCTCATATATGGTAACAGTTCCATAATGTTATACTGGAATAGAAAAAATTTTTTTATTTATTGAAATCGTAGCCTTGGAAACATCATGCAACAAGGCATTAACCACATACTAGTGGTGATGCTGTTATACACAAACCTACTGTCCTATAGAAGTTTTTCATAGCAATGATGCACTGTACATAATACTAGAAAATCACCAGTGCTTGTGTTATTGCTTTATTTGTTATACTATTTATCATTGTTTTAGATTATACTACATCTTATTTAGAATAAATTTATAACAATATACCATGTCACAGTCAGCAACCTCATCCAGCTCATGTTTATCACATCTTTTGATTACATCAAGATGACACATTGAGTAACTGACCTAACCATCTAGGTTTGTTTCAGTGCAGTCTACCATGTTTACACAGTGGCCAGATTCCCTTTTCTATATATATACTCCCATTTCTCAAGATACAGTCCATTTTTAACTGATTCTTAACTGCACTCCAAGTACTCACGATCAAAGACAAGGGGCAAATTTTGACATTTTGTCAAATTCTGTAGTTGCCATTAGCCTCTTGTTTATTTCTGTAGACTTAGTTGCTCCAGCTCATGTGTGATGTGTAGTTTTATATGTTAATTTAGCCTGTTGTTCTTAGGTGTCTGGTCAAATATTGACCCAGATTTTGCTGTGTAGGTAATTTTTTAAATATGGCTAATATTTAAATTGGTAGACTTTGAATAAAGCACATTATATTCGGTAGCGGGAGTGGGCCTCACTGAATCACTCAAAAGAAAAGGCTGTGGTTGCTGAGGAAGAAGGCGTCTGCCTCCGGAATGATTTGGGACTCAAGACTAGGGTGTCAATTTTCCTCTGGGTGTCTTACCTCCTAATTTCACACTTTCCAACTCCCAACAAGGATGTGAACACAATTCTTAAAATAAATCTTTCCTTTATGTATCTGCACAATTTGTTGATTCTGCTTCTTTGAAGAACTTTAACATAGCCTTGGAATGTTTGTATGAAAGAAAAGCTTCTAACGGTTTCACTTCTCTTTTTATATCACTTGTTAAAGCAATTGAAAAGGAACAGAGTTTCCCAAGAAGAGGAAATAAAATCTACCCCTTGATAGGGAGAGTTAGGGTTCTAGAAGAGCAGGCAACTCCCAAATTGGTAGTATTGCAGAGGTCATTTCTGCAAAATACAACCTGACATATGCCACATGTTCTGAGTCACATTAATCAACATAGGTTTCAAGGTGACTTTTTTTCTCTCTGTTATCAACTGGAATACTTTGCTTTTCTTGTCTTCAAGGAAAATTCCACATCATCTTCAAAGGTTTTATTTATCAATACTTGTCCTCTTTGATGTCACTCATCACTTACCATTACTGTCATTTGGCATTTAAATATCATCTTATGCATTGTATTGTGGAGGTAAAGGTCATACTAGTGAAAAAATAGGCTCTGGATTTAGGCCAGTTTAAACATGTTGTATATGTTTATGTGTGCTGTGTGTGTGTGCTACATATGAGTTAGGAAGTTGGCAAAATACATATTTTTTCTGCTTCTTACTTTTCTGGCCTATAAAATGAGGATGATAATAGTACCTCTCTGATATTTTATCTTGTGATAAAAAGTAAAGGACACAATACTGAAAATTCTTATGATGATATTTAATATTTGTTTATCGATTTTCGTATGTGAGGTGTGATCTCAATCACATATCATCAAATGCCATTATTTCCATCCCACAAATAAGAATCTTGAAACTTATGTTGCTACTGTGACAATCTCAAGGCCTGCAATCTCTTAATAGAAAATCTAAACCGTGGTACCATGGCATCATATCTGGCTCTTTGTATTCTCACAACTCTGCCTAGTATTTTATCTTACTTATTGTAAGTGGACATGTTTTGTTAAATTAATGGATACTCATTTAAGCAGTGCCAAAAGGATTCCATTCAAATTTTGTTACAAACTGCAGTTCAGATAAATCAATGTACACAAAAAGAGTATGACTTTCTATGCATTTCAGATTTCAATGGAAGATTTAGATCTTGTCAAGGCTTGTTACCTTAATAGCTGAAAAAAATAGTAAAATGAAACTAACTAGGTACTGCAGACAAGTTATGGTATACCTTGAAGATCTTTGGTAATGAACATCATTCATTCTACACTTGTCAACTACTAGCACATGATATCCTTGGATTACTGTTGGTTTATAAACTTATACAGCAAACTTTCTGTATATTTTATAATGTAATACTTTTGCTGCAGACAGATATATACATGCTATGGTTGTGATGCTAATGTAAATGAAATGGTTCAATATATGGTAAAAATAAAATATTTTAAGAACATTATACTGACACAGATTTTTATATCATTCCTTCAAATTATACTTGCTTTATTAAATCAGGTCAAAACTTTGAAAGAAGAATGTAGGTATAAACATTATAATACATTAGAGAGACTATTGGCTCTAAATGGTGGTATGATGCACAATTTTACCAACACACCTGAGTTTTGTGGATGCTATATGCAATGAATATGTAAAATATGCATTTTACTGTGATTGTTTCTAAGGAAACTTGAGGTTCTAAATCTTTAAATTATAGATAAATAGCATTAGATTGCAGCCTAAAGCAAATTTAAACGTTTCTTTGTTCGATATAATATTTTTAAATACATGAAATGAACTTTTAATGCAAATGGTGGTATTTAATAAAGCAAACTCAAAAATCTAATTTGTTTTAAAAATTAATCACAGGACCTTTCAAAATCAGTATCCCATTCTCTTAGCACCAATTAACTACAGTGGAAAACTGGCTTAACTGCTGAAGAGATGACATAGTTTCACAGGTGTTTACTAGACCTGTTTTATTAATTAATATGATCTGTTTTGTCCTTACAGTAATTTGAGTTTTAGTCCCAACTTCAGAGAATACCACATTCTTTCTTTTCTCATTTCATTCTAAGAAAATAGGTCTGTCATAACATAGCATGTTATGCCATAATATTGAATTTCATGGATATAAACTTATTTTATATATTAAAATGTGTATGTAGAAAGTGTACTAGTACAATTATATTGCTAGTTTAGAGCTGTGGAATATCAAATAAAATTTCTTCTCTAATTCAGTTAAGTGAAATATTAGTAGAAAGGTACCAATATGGATGTTTTCTAATAATATAGCAGACTAAAGTCATACAAGTACTTTTACAATAAAACATGTAGATCTTAGCTGGTGATGAAGATAACAGCAATTAGTAATGAAATGTTGCATTCGTACAAATTAATAGAACTCCCATGGGTCTTCTCCATGACATATAGAAAACAAAATAATAGGAATTTAAAAATCAAATAAATGAGCCTGTGATATGGGAAATAAAAGGGAAAAATGCCCAAAGAAATACTGGTTTACATGTCTAAGTCTCTGTTCTGCAGAAAGCAGGAATAGTTGAATTGGTGACTAGCTCCTTGGCAGGTAGAAAGGTTTAACAAGGAGTTCGAAGACACTGGCACTTCTTGACCTCTAGCAACAGAGCACATACAATATAGTTAGAGGGAAGCATCACTTCCTTGGGTGTCCACAAAATCCCATCAAAGAAAGTCAAACAAATACAAGATAGCAAACTAAGATCATGAAATATACAAAGAAACAGTGCCTATAAATGGAAGCTCACAGACATAATTAAACCACAAATTTTTATTCCTCTGTAATTATGATATTGCATTTGTGAGACAGAAAGTTCAAAATGTATTTGCAAAAAGACTTTTAAAAATAAAAGCAATAGGGCCAGGGATTTAGCCCAGCGGTTCAAGTGTTTGCCTGGTAAGCAGGAGGTTGTGAGTTTGATCCCTGGTACAAAAAACACACAAACAAACAAACAAACAAAAGTAGAATCTCAAAATGAGAAAATAATATCATCAGAAAATCATGTCCTCAATATGGAAAAAAAGTGTGCATTTTTAAGAATGAAAAATGAAATCGTTGAAATAAATAAACGGCAAACACAGACAACAAAGACTTGAAGTGAGATGTAGAGAACTGATAGATCTGAGAGGATATCCTTGAATATAGTCAGGGAGTCAAGAAGAGGAACAAATTTACAAAGATGAAAATATGAAGGATAGAATAAAAGGCCTAAAAAATACCTCATCAGAGTCCTATAAATAGGAGAAGAAAAAAGGCTGTATCAGAATCGGCAATGTCTGAGTCTTCAGGTCTGACAAGAGTTACCGTTCCATTGATAAGGAGGCACAATGCATATGACACAGGATGAATAAATTAAATCTGCAAAACAAAATAATTTTTAGGCATCCAGAATTCACCAAAATAATAAAAACTACTAAGAAAAAAAAAGATCTTCAAACATTTAGTATGGAAACCAGTACAATACAGTTAAAATGCCGAAGGAATATAATTCATGAAATATACGAGAATTTTCCACAGTTGTGTTTGAAGCACAAAGATCTAACACAGATATTTTAAGATAAACTGAAAACATTTAACACCATGACACAGTGATCACTATAGTTTAAACTTCAGAAAAACAAAAGAAACTTTAGAAAAAAGCTCAAAATGTGAGAATGAATGTTGACCAAAAAGTAGAGATATTTGTAAATAAATTTGTAAAAGGAAAAACTTACTTTATCAAATGATAGGTAATCTCCCCATTAGTAACATGAAACTACTGAAGAATGTGTAAACCAGAAAATTGTACAAAGGAATAACCTTGTCTCTGATACTTTTTTGTTTTAATAGTTAAGGGCTAAGATGTGAACTTTTTTAAATTACTAAGACAATCAAAGTAGAATACATAACTAGAAAATCACTAAACTTGATTAAGAATATAAACACATAATGAATCAGTCCTTAAAAGCAGGGATAGGGACAGAGAGAAGAAAATTCTTGTGGAAAAAAAAAAGGGGAGGGAGAGACAAAATACAAAGGAAGTAGAAAAAAACCAAAATACATTACTATCCAAAATAAATGTGACAGAGTAAACACCCCAGTAAGAAGACAGAGATTAACAGAATGGGCAACAAGAAAATTGAGCTATATGTTGCTTATCAAGTACATAATAATCCATATAAAATCAAGAAAGTTTAAGATAAAGCAGGGATTTTGTTTTTTAATCATATAATGTGCCAGATCTCATCATCATCATCATGGCAAATGTTTATATAGTTTCCACTTTGTGCCAAGACTAATGTTCAGCAGTTTGCACGGGCAACCTCATTTCTCACTCAACAATTCTTATGAGTTATTTTTAGCAAAGAATTTAAATAAGATGTCCAATCTCATAGATGCATTAAATGGCAGAACCAGAACACAATCCTGGGAATTATTCCCAACTAGAATTTGAGAAGATTATTATGTATACAAAATAGTTATCATTTATGATGAAAATACAGAAATTCTAAGCCTCTAATTAAATAGCTTTAAATGTCATTAGCAATTAGTGATATAATTACTGGACAAAAGTCTCACAATTTGTTTGGACATTTCAAAATACTTCTTCCACGTATAAATAAATCAAACCAGCAAATACAAGTAAACAGAGAAAAGCTTCCAAATAACTCATAGTTAACACACAGGAAAAGAAAAGAAAATTTACATATTCTTGTAACTGAATAATAACAACACTGCATTACAAATATAAAAAACTCAAACATTTGAAGATTTTTAGGTTTTAAAGAATTATTTTAGACAGAGAAAAAAACAAAAGTTACTAAGTGCAGAAAAGATTTTAAACAGAATAGCATAGATTTTACATAGCTTGAAAGAAAGAATAATGGTAAGAATAAAATGAATGAAAGAGAAATAGATAGCAGAGACAGCTATCAAACCAACATCAAACATTAAAAGGCCAAAAAATAATATAACCCACTGGAAAGAGTATTTAAAAAATAAGTACTTTTACACATAATCAGAAGGAGCAAAGATTTAAAATATAAAAAAGATGAGTAACTTTATGTTAATATATTTGAGCCCTTTAGTAAAATAAACTTTAGCATGCCTTAACTAAACTGTATCAAGTAAAAACAGCATTTATACAAGCATACAAATATATGCATATAAGTATGAAACAATCCCATATGCAAAATCATCAGAACCATTGACAAATTTTCTATACTTTAAAGAACAGGTAATTTAATTTAATATAAACTCTAATAATGATACAAAAAAAAGAAACAGGCTAAGAAATGAAAACAGGGAAGAAGAGAGGAAGGGAGGAAGGAAGGAAGGAAGGAGGAGGGAAGGAAGGAAGGAAGGAAGGAAGGAAGGAAGGAAGGAAGGAAGGAAGGCGGGCAGGAAGGAAGGACGGAAGGGAAAAAAGGAAAAGATAATTTACAGGGCCAGGTGCTGGTGGAGCATGCCAGTAAACCTAGCAGTCTAGAGGCTGAGACCAAAGGATTGCTGTAAGTTTGAGGTCAGCCTGGGCTACATAGCTAGATCCTGTCTCAACAAACCAAACATAAGAAAAAGAAGAAAAAAAGAACAATTTTACCTAAAGAAAAGTGAAAATAAAAATGAAGTTCTTCATAGCAGAAAGACTTCATATTTCAGAGAAAGTATAAAATAAGTAATTGAGTTGGTCAGAAGAAGAGAAAACTGAATTACTATTATTAGAAAATCTAGAGGGGTACTCATCATATCAACTGATTAAAGAAAACAAAATACACAAATTTTCAGAAGCTAAATAACAACTAGAAAAAGAAGGAATTTTCTTTTTGAAAATGTGTACCTACTGAAGACTTTAGGTGAATTTATTCTTGTGAACTAGTGAAAGTTTGGAATAATTTTTGTTAATAGCAGCAGTTAAGACAGGTTTTCTAAATGTTATTAATGTCCTTACTATTGGTACATTGAAATATTTTCTTGCAATGCACTGACCAACGGAATAAGATAAGAAAAGGAAATAAAACTTTTAAAGATTTCAAAGAGTCATTGCCTTTTCATTAGTAAGTTATAACTATGCAAGCAGAAAAAAACCTGACAAAGTTAGAAATAAAGTATTAGAAATAGAGAAATAGATAAAATTGCAATGTATGAAATCATTATATGTCTTTCTTGCATTCCACCAAGAAAAAATTATACAATGGTATCTATATTAATATCACTGTTATAATAACAGATGAGCTACAAACTTGGTGGCTTAAAACCTCCAAAGTACATTTTCTCACAATTTTGAAGACTAGAATCCTAAAATCAAGATATTAGTAGGACCGTCCTTTCTGTAAGGCTCTAGCGATGCTTTCTTTCCTTGATAATTTCAGTTTCTGGTGGTTTTCACATGTTTCTTGCTTTGTGGTTGCATTACTCCAATTTCTGCTTCTGAGGTTACATTGCTTTCTCCATTTTTTCCTATAATATGTACCCTTTATGCCTTTTAGAATATTTTTATCATCTCACTTAGACAAACATAGAAAATCTAAGATATCTTTTCAAGATTCTTCATAATATCTTCAAAGACTCCTCCAAATCTATGAACATTCAGTTTCAGGAGATTAAAGTGTGGACATATCCTTTGGGGGAATGTTTCAGTGCTGTTATGTGAAAACTTATCAGAAGAGAGTGGTGCAAATTAATGATGAAAAAGAAAAGAGATTATGTGCAGATTATGTCTCATCTCTTTCTTCTATATCCTAGTCATCAGATTCAGATTTTATGAACATACTGGTTGTGACAGGTGAAATACAAATGAAAAAGAGAAAGTAGGATTATAATATTTCCTAGTAATTGTTGCAGACCCTGCTATTGTCTTTTCAGTTGCCCTTGTCTTTCATTTTTAACTCAGAATTTCAGTGTTGTTCAGTACTACAATGTGCCTAACACCATGGATCGAATTGTAACTAAAATATGCCACCCAAAACCATTGTTGATAATCATTTTCCAGAGGGCCAATCCAAATTTTCCATGTTATAACCAAGAAAATCTTTTGCTGCTGAAAGAAAAAAAATCCTCTTGTATTTGATCGTTCCTTTTTGATTGATTACTGTTGTGGAGAGGTTACCATAGGATTATGGTTTATATCCTGGAATTATGACAAAAGAAAAGATAAAAATCCAGTGAGGGTAGAGCAGGAGGTTGTGGCAGCAATGGTATAGTTGTCTTTTTCAGACTTTGCAATGAAAAATTTAGCATCTCTATGGCTAGAACAAGTATTACCTTAGGCATTCATTTACTTGAAGCCTAAAGTGTTTCTACATGAAATTATAGGCGATAATTTTTAGATACTTTCCCTTCCTGCGTTTTTTTTATATGCAACAAAATCAGCATCAAGATCTTTGTTATAAACACTTTTAAGCATTTAGAGAATAGAGCCAACTTCTGTTTCCAAGTATAAGAAGGGAATTTCTCAGTCATCCAGATCCTTTCTTTGTACTTCTAACTTTCCTTTGAATGATTGAAAATATAGATTGTGATTTTTCAAGGAAAAAATTAAATCCCATAGGCATTAAAGGTTGCTTCTTTGTTTTT
Source organism: Cuniculus paca (assembly GCA_004365215.1). Classification (NCBI taxonomy): domain Eukaryota; kingdom Metazoa; phylum Chordata; class Mammalia; order Rodentia; family Cuniculidae; genus Cuniculus; species Cuniculus paca. The sequence continues at coordinate 1,946 of RJWT010000712.1, read as the reverse complement.
CTTTTCTTCTTCTTTTCTGTGCTTTCTGAGAGAAATAATACCACTGTTTGGTCCACACATGCTTTTTTGATACATGAGACAATGCTCAGAGCTGTCACATTATAATATCTACCTGACAGATTTTCTTGGCAAATAACAATGTTGACAGAAACAATTGACACATAACATCTAAAATATAAACCTCTCCTCAGATTATTGACTTGTGACTCTGAGAAGAACAGCCTTCGATAGTCCTGACAATCACAACCTAGTTTCTTAAGAAGTACATTTAAGTCCCAGTGTGCTTCCGTGTTGCCTTTGGAGGTTTACCTGATGTTGATGGTTAGTTTGGACATAGACGATTGTGTTTCTCACCATTCGCAAAGGGCTTTTCCTCATACTGTCTGTGAATTTAGAGTTTTCAGTGAAATTTATTTTAAAACTCCATAAAATATATTGTCTTTCTGGGGTTTCCATTGACAGATTGTTCTTTATTATTTTACACTGTTCCTAAGACTCATGAGAGTGTCATCCAAAGTTATGGTGTGTTACTTAAAACTGGTATTTCTATGCAATTATGTTTCACCTGGAACATAACAAACAGATTCACAGAGAAAGGTATAACACACCCATAATCTCTGAGTGCTAGAGAGCACAAGATTGGTACTTCATGCCTAACCGCTGCTTATATTACATTACACTTACTAGGATACTCGTGTAGCAAGCATTAACTTTCTAGAACTCTCAAAATGACGCCAATGTCTAAAAGCCATCCATTTCATATCATAAATACCAATATTTGATACGGATGGCTATATGTTCTTATTATCCCTTTAAAATATTGCTTAGTCTCCATATTTATGCTGAAATATAGAATAAAACTCCATTTTTCAATATGACATAAAATTCCTTACAATTCGTGTCCTTTAAATTCTTACATGCAATTTTAGTTTTATGTTACATGAATGGATATGTCATGTATTTAAATAAAGAAAATCCATCTCTTATAAAAAGAAATTTCTCATCCCATTTATTTTTTTGGATTCTTCTCCATGGAGAATATTCACAAACTAATAAATATTGTTTAAATTCCACCATCAATACAAAAGCCAATCTTCAATATTTTCAGCATATAATATACGCACAGAGGCACACACCCACATGTTTATCGAGCAGTAAACTTTGGTTGAGACTCCAATACAAGCTTTGGAATCCAAATTATGTTTCTTTGGGCTTGAGATATAGTGCAATGTTAGCATAGCATTGTGAGGCCCTGGGTTCTATTGTCAGTGCAGCTAAAAATAGAACATATATTTATATATGATAGTACATATAATATATTTGGCTTCCAGAAAAGATATTTGATATTCCTGAGGCTCATATTCTTCCTAACTTTTATGAGCTACTGATTTCACATCCTACCACAATTATCTATTAGGAATCCTCCACATGTAAGTGCCACCTTCAGAAGCAAATTTATTCAGAATTCACATCATATCAGAGAATCCAACCTTTATCTCATCTTCCTCTAAGTAAGCTCAGTTTTCCTGCTGGGCTGCAGATGAGTTCACCAATATTTCTGGAGTAACATTCTTTCAGGTATGTTTCAAGTATGTGCATTAAGACAAGAGGAGTCTTGGTTCAGTATTCCTTCCTAATTTATATTCACATGTCTTTAATTTAGTCACAAGCTCATCATCTGAACAATTTGTGTAGCTAAAATATTAACCTGATATAAAACCAACTACAAGAAAAGCACTTGGTGAAAAGAGAAAGTCCTTTGGAGAAATACTGAGGAAGGGTCGTAAGACAGAAAGGTTTAACTAGAATATGTACCAAAAAAAAAATAATATTTGGAATTATTTAGACTGAGCCTTCTGAGTGCTGGTATATAATTTAGGTATGTCCTGTGTTGTTTAGAAATGCTAAGTATAATCAGTCTCACAGTTATAATATTTCATGCAGTG
>RJWT010000711.1:0-59436 GCA_004365215.1 Cuniculus paca | reverse complement strand
TGAGATTCCTTATATATATATATATATAATTTATATATATATTTATATATTATATTATATATTATATACAATAATATATTTATTATTTATATATTATATATATATCTTATTTCACAATGCAGTGTAATATCCTCATTCTTGTCTCACCTTCCATAGGAGAATGAAATTCCTTGTCCGAATGTTCAGCTAGAGACACCAATATATGCTCTATGAATCCCAGTCTAACTCAAATTTTCCTAGTTTTAAAATTGTTTACCTTTTCTATAAATGAATCACACCTCTCTTTAGTAACTGGTGCTTTGAAGAGAAGTCCATTCAAATACGTATTTTCTTCTGTGTACTTGAAGTGGTCCCACTCTTCTCCATCACCAGAGGTGGCATCATTCCTTGCTTTTATTTATTTATTTCCAATAAGGTGGTAGGAGATTAAACAGTTTTATAAAGATTAGAAGTTTTTGAAGTTTGACTTAAGGGGAGGGGAAGAATGGGGGGTAACAATGATATTTGTTGAAAATAAGGCAGAAAGTTTTTCTGTAAATTTCACAACTGACCCTCTCCTTGAGTGCTGTGTGTACTTACCTCAAGCGAAGTAAGAGTATCAGAAGCTAAAACAAGATAAAAGTATATAAATTACGAAAAAGAGTTCAAAAAGTCACTACATGTGATGCCTTCACAGATATTTGTTTATCTTGACATGCATAGTGCTCAGTGTATCTACTCTGAGTGCAAGATACTTGCAACCTCCAGCTCTTACATTTCCCCAGCAGAAGGAATGATGGGAAAATAGAGGGTGTATTCTCTCTAAGATTATTGTATAGCTGTGTGACGTCTGGCTTCCTTTTATCTCTCTTTTGCCAGAACATAGTCTCAGAGTGTCTGTGTAGCTACAATAGAGTCTGGAAAATGTAGTCTTTTAACTGGGTAATATGTTCTCAGGAGGTTGGGAAAAAAGGATTCTATGGCCAGCTACAGGTGGCTACAACAGTAGACATCATTTTCTTCCCTTTTCAGAGGAAAGAGAAATGACATCTAGTGATTTTTCAGTGTGTTCTGATCATTTGGCATTCCATTAAAAAACTAACACCATCTTGGTGACTTAAACCAACAAATATTTTCTTATGCTCACAATTTGTGATTCAGAAATTTAAATGGGATCCAGATCCACTAAAGATGGTGCCTTTGTCTACCACATTCACCTTCACTGCAGTGGCTCGGAGAGGCTGGGAGTGGCTGAGATAACATTCCTAGGGTCTCGCATCTGGGATATCATCCCTGGCATGTGTGGGATTCTTTGGTTCTGTCCTACTCTATGCCCAAGATAATTTACCTACTGTCATCCTTTGGCTGGCATAGCTGGAGATCCTGAGTATGACTCGGTGTTATGGTTGATACATTGTGTCAGCTTGAGCAGTTTAGAAATTTAACTGAGAGACTCAGCAGGGAGCCAGGATTCTTACACTGTAAATATCCCCATCCTGTACAGAGGTGGCAAGGACATTTTGTGAGTGTTAGACCTGTCCTGAAGGGGGGTGTTACACCCACCCTGAAGTGGGGGTGGCCTGTGTACAACATAAGGGAGGAAAGGAGGCTTGCTTTGCTTTTTTGCTCTGGCTGCTCCCTTGAAGTGTTGCCCCTGTGCCGTGCCACTCTGCCTTGGAACCAGCTGATTATGGATTGAAATCTCCAGAACCGTAAGCTAACTAAACCTTTCCTTGCTTCACTTTGGGTGTCCGGTGTTTTGTCCCAGCAATGAGAGAAAAGTAACCAAGACAGAATTTGGTACCAGGAGTGGAGTCATTGGTGTGACTATACCTGATCATGTGGTTCAGGAGTCTTAGGGAATGACATGTAGGAAGAGTTTGGAAAGGTTCGGAGATGTTGACTGTATGCAAAGAGCTGGAACAGCTTAGGCTGTTCCGTAGGGGAGATTCTGGTCAGAGCTCAGGAGGCCAGAAGGCTGATAGAGAGCCTGCCAATAAAGACCAGGCTCGGGAGGTTTTTGCTGAGAAGGACTGCATTGGGTGCTGGACTCCAGATGATTTGTGTTATGACTTGGCAGAAAGTTTGTCTGCATTTTGCTCATGTCCAGAGACTTTGCCTGAGACTAAAGTTAAGGATGGTGAACTAATTAATCTAGCAAAAGAAATTTCAAGGCAGTCAAATGTTGAGGTTGTGGCATGGCTATTATTGGGGGCTTTTAGCCAGATTTATGTTGTTAATCAAGAGCAAAGAGTCCAGCAGGATGATTTAAAACATTGTGAGTTTGGCCAGAAAGGAAGCTCCAATAAAGCTGTCGACTGTAAAGATAGAACTGAGATCTCCTTTGCTGAGATGGAACAGAATAGAAAAGATGGCCTGAAGGCATCACAAAAAGCAGCAAGTATTGAACCTTTGTAGCTTCCAAGCTACAAAAGTGGAAGACTTTGCTTGGAGAAGAAAGCCTCAGAGCACCATGCTCCAGAATGGCGGTGGAGGCCACAGGAGGTTCAAGAATGGTGCGGCATATAGAATCTGTTCCTCACAATCAGGTTTAGAGTACCCAGCAATCCAGGCACTCAACCCCTACAGCCAAGAGAGAGGAAAGCCTGGTTACTGCTCCAGCTAGCAGCAGACATCGGCATCATCCATGGGGTGCTGGTTTTAGATGTATGCAGAATGTACGAGTTCTGAGGTTAAGGAGGCTTCCACCCCAATTTCAGAAAGCCTGGAAGGCCAGGCAGTGTGCCCCTGAGAGGCCAGTGTGTGAAACTGTGAGTGTGAAGCCAAAGGTGCAGTGGAGACCTCAGAAATTTGGAAAAGCCAGGAACATGAATCATCTAAGGAAACCTGCAATAAGGAAGCAAAGCCATCCCAAGAGAGAAGCCATGGGTTTGGTACCTACCAGAAGTGCCACAGGGGTGGAGTCACACAAGTGCTTTGGAGTTCACAATTTGCCACAGATTGCTTTAGATGCTAGACATTCAACTACAGGGTTTAACATTTGTCCTGGTAGATTTTGGACTTGCTTTGGTTTCAATGCTTTGTAATCCCCTATTTGTAACTTTTGGAATGGTAATGTCTATCTCGTGCCATGGCATGTTGGAAGTGTTTAACTTTGTTTTCATTTGTACAAGGGCTTGCAGCTAAGGTTTGCCTTCCATCTTGGAGGAGACTTGGGACTTAAACTTTTCAGCAATGCTGTAACTGTTAGGACTTTGGCAACCTTTACAGATGGACTAAATGCCTTTTGCGTAAAGGGTTGTACATGAGTCTTTGAGGGGCCAAAGACAAAATGTTGTGTTTCTAATGTAATGTAATGTTGATAGACTCAATGCTGTTTCTTAAGGATTGTTAAGCTGTGTTATAATGTTCAAGTTGCAAAATGGTAAGAATTAGCATGTCTTGGTATCCGGAGGCTGCTTTAAAGAAGTATTTCTGGTTGCCAAGTTGACAAAGAGTGAATTGTTATGGTTGATACACTGTGTCAACTTGAGCAGTTTAGAAATTTCACTGAGAGACTCAGCAGGGAGCCAGGGTTCTTACATTGTAAATATTCTCATCCTGTACAAGGTGGGCAAGGACATTATGTGTGTTAGACCTGCCCTGAAGGGGGGTGTTACACCCACCCTGAAGCAGGGGGTGGCCTGTGTACAATATAAGGGAAGAGAGGTGGCTTGCTTTGCTTTTTTGCTCTGGCTGCTCCCTTGAAGTGTTGCCCCAGTGCCATGCCACCCTGCCTTGGAGCCAGCTGATTATGGACTGAAACCTCCAGAACTGTGAGCTAAATAAGCCTTTCCTTGCTTCACTTTGGGTGTCAGGTATTTTGTCCCAGCAATGAGAGAAAAGTAACCAAGACACTGGGCATCTGTCTCTTGTGCTTTTCTACATACCTAACTTGGTCTTCCTCACAGCATGACAGTCTTTGGAAGCTGGATTTCTTCCATTATTGACTGATTTTCTCCCGAAAAAATGTTCCAAGAGACCAAGGCAGAAACTACAAAGCTCTTCATAACTAGCTCAGAAGTCAGATTTTTATCACAACTCATTGATGTCAATCCAGATTTCAGTTATTGGGAATGAAACTTTGCAACATTTCACTGAGAGAAGTAGCAAAAATTTTGCTACCATCTTTTATCCACTACACCGTGATTGCTTAAGAAAACACAGCTAGGAAGCCAAATGGTCTGGTCTAGATTATTCACTTTCCTTTATTCTACTTGGGTCTAAGCAGCATATGTGTATAGTTTGAAACAGTGACTTAAAAATTTTGATTTAATTTTGAAGGATAAAATTCATAGATAGCTAAAGTACTGGAAGCAGTGAGAATTTGTAACAGTAGTATTTTGTTGGGTGCAATAGATTTCAATGAAATGGGCCCTGAGACTTCGCACTGAGTTCTTCAGGTTAATTCTCTTATTAACTGGAGCTTCCACTCCCTCCTCTTAAGTCTTCTCCCTATCCCCCTACCAGCTAAAAAAATTGGGCCGCTGCCCTGCTGTCTCTTTCATATTTGTGAATACTCTTTTAGGTCTGGGAAATCAGATTGTCTCATTTAAATTTAATTTGAATTTCTGTTTGAAGAATCAACCTGAGACATCAAAGAGAATCCAAAAAATGCACTACACAATAAATGATCAAATGACTTCTAAAATCATTGCACTTTTATACCTGGAAATATTGGATCAAACCTCCAATTTCTTTTATTGCTAAATTAAAGAGAGACTTAAAAGGAATTGCTATGTAAGTTTGACACTGCATTTAACCAACAAATTGTCATAACCTGGTAAGGTTATAAACCACCCAAACCTACATTCTTTATCTTATTCATAAGGAGTCAGATTTCCTCAGTCTCTGAGCTTCAACATGATTTCAAGTTAATTTTCTTCAACTCATAAAAATATTATTTAGAGTACAGGTCACAGATGCCTAATTTGTAATCAGGGAATAATTAAATTACCACTTTATCTGCTCCAAACAGACTGAGGTTGGTGTTGAAATGTGGCCTCTGAGAAACCAACTACTCAAAAACAATTTTTTCACCTTAGTTATTTGTGTTTTTAATTTTTCAAGATCTAAAACCCCTTTTTGCATGTTAATGTGTTTAGAAAATGACATTAGAATCTTCCATGCTATAGTGAATTTGCCTTTGCCATGGGCCCTGGCAGGTGCTTGAGAAAACACACAGGTGGAAAAAGCACACAGCTGGCCTTTCCAGGTGCAAAACTGGCTAAGAAAATCACCTCCTAAACGAGTGAATGACTATATTCTGCCTCATCAAGAATTTCAGAGCTGATAAAAACTTGAATAAGTGGCATCATGGCATGCCAAGATGCGGATCACAAAACTGATTGAGAAGTCCTGGATCCTAGAGAAAATCTTCAGCTAATAATCATGGTCCAAAGAAAGAGCAACCTTTCCATCTAGATAAACAGGGAAGGTATCTTTATTATCTGTTGGTCACTTAGAACTAGTTTGGAAGAAACAAAGAATGAAAATCAGGTAGTGATGTTTTTCAGTTAAACATTTTTTTAAAAAAAATGTGTAAAATGTTTTTGTTTTGTTTTGTATTTTTCTTAAAGAAAGAAATATTCATTCCATTCTGGGGGAATGCCAATGGGTATTTGACTTACTTAACAAATCATTGGTGGGAACACCTGAAGCCAGAAAAACCTGGATAGAACTGAGGGGCAGTTTTGAGGTTGATTCAAGGGGTACATTTTTGATCATGTTGTATTTTGGAAGCTGAGTAGCACCCAAATAAAAGACAAAGTAGGCAACTGAATGTAGAAGGCAGGAGCATATGAACCAGATATGTGTATCTTGCAATTAACATCATGGTTGTGATACTTACATCCTTGGAAATGCAAAACAAATGTTTCCAACAACAGAACATAAAGAAGAAAATTAAAGGGTTCTGCTATAAAGTTCTGGGAAACCTAAGTTAGCAGTTAAACAGAGGAGAAGACCATGAAGCAAGCCAAGGGACATCAATCAGATGTGGGAGGAATGTCAGACCTGCACTGAAGCAGCTATCAAAGAAGTGGGTTCCAAGAAAGATCGAGCACTTTCCATTTTAAATATCATGGAATTTCAGTTGGAGGAGAATGGAAAATGGTCCATAAGGTTGAGTGGCCTTAGGAATTTTTAGTCATGCTGATAGAGGAAAAATCTCTGGAAAACACATCAAGGGACTGAAGCCTAAAAAAAAAAAAAATGAAATGGAGAGGAGAAACTAGCCAATTGCAAGAATTTCCTCAGGCCAAAGAGAAAAGAAATGAGACAATGCCAACATGAGCTTGGATTCTTAGATGTGTGTATGATGGAAATCAGATATGGCCTAGTTATTGAGCCTTTTATGAGGCCCTTTTTCAGGGCCTTCTAAAGAAGAGGGTGATGACACCTGCTTTCAAGGTGTACCAATCAGCTGAGGACTTTAGTCCATGAACTGGCATTATATCCTTTTTAGCATCAGTGGCCCTGATTTCTAATACCACAGGCTATCTGCCCTTTCGTTGTTACAGGACCTCATGCCAGCAGCTACCAGTAGGCCTCAGGATCTTGTCTGGCCATTCGGGATGGTGGGTCCTGACAATTTGTGGTGTTGCTATATCATTCTCTGCTGCTAGTCACCTGTGTACCAGCCCATGCCAACTGCTTTAGACACCAGAAGACTTTGGTGTTAGCATCTCTTAGGGTACCAGCTCAGCCTGCTATACTGGAGATTGAAATGACAAACAGGTAAAAATAAGCCATCCTGAAGATGCTTCATTATGACTTATGAGGCCACAAAACAGAACAGAGGCATGAAGTATGGTTGGCTGCTTGTAAAATGAAAAAAGTGAGCACGCGCAGTATTAGACTTGCTGATTGGTAGTGATGTGGGTGCCTCACATCATGATTGAAGAGGGGTGCATAGGAATGGAATCATCTGAAAAGACTAAAGTCCTCCAGAAAGCCATCTAGGTTAAGTCTGCTAGAGCCAAAGTAAATATCTCCCCAAGCAGCCATGAGATGCCTGGTATAGCAGGGATCACTGCAAAGTGTTTGAGTCACCCATGGAAGAAAAATAAAAGGTACCTTATAGGGAGCATCAGGTCCTTCTCTCCTGTCTCAGGAGCAGTAGGCTGTTCTCCAAGGAGCAGTTTAATAGAATGAGAGGTGCCCTAATATGCTTATGTGCTGATAGAAATATTTCAGGTTGGAATGTAAAGGAGAGAAAGGACTTCATGGTAGAAGCAATATCCTTGATCAGTCTCCATGATGTAAGAGTCTAGAGCCCAGGAGGAGAAAAGGGATGTTGGATACAGACACAACGTGATTTGTGGTGAAGAAATGAGAAATTATCAGGTGATGAAGTTCATTAACGCAAAAACATGTGATACAAGATCATAATTAAAACCAAGTTGGGATGGGGTGGAAAAACAGTAGAGGGGTAGAGGTGTGGCATAGTTGTGACAAATGGAAAGATCACAGAATAGGGAAAGGTGAAAGAAGTTCTGGTTGCCATTAATCACTTATTTTTAAGGTTATAGACCACTAATTTACAATGAAAACAATTTCCCATGCCAATTAGTTCCCTGCAAAGTTACTCGGCTGCAACGATACAAACACACAGAAAATGAATGTATACATACATTGAATATTGTAAATTTCCCGGTGTGAGTGTGGTAGAGGGAGAGAAGGATGAGGGGCTTTAGGGTCATTGAAAGGGAGTGTATTTGTAAAATGAGCCATGGTGCCATGCTGGAGAGGAAGTCACATAGGAAAATGTGGATGTTTTGTAATCTAATAGTGTGGCTAATAAATAAAAACAAAAATATGACCATTCCAAGCATTAGGAGAATATGGAGAAATCCGTATTTGTGTATATTGTTGTTGGGAGTGTGATTTTTCCGGGTTCTTAAAAAGTTAAACCTACACCTACTATATGATCTAGTAATTCCAACTTTAGAACTTATACATGAGTGTTTAAGAACTTTAGTTGTTATTTATCAGTTATACAATTTAAGTGGGTGCTGTTTATTGTGTACAAATGTTGCCTGAGTAAAAATTATCTGCATGATTTTTCTAAAAATGTATTAATGCGTAGTGAGAAAGTGAGATAAACCAATAATTTAGATATCTCAATGTGTTTTAAGAACTGATTTCCTGTGGGTATTTGAGCAAATGAACTGGAAGGCTAGAAGCTATGTTTAGAAAGCTGTGTGTATAAACTAGCTTTAAGGTGGAGTTATTTCTTTTGACAAAATGATGACTAAATGGGAATAAGAGGAAAACTTCAGGCATATGAGACTTCCATGTTATATGACTTATCCATGTGCACATTAAAGACATTAGGAATAATGGCTGAGGAGAAGGAGAGAACTTGAGAGAGGAGCTAAGATCTTCAGAGGATTGGCAAGTCAAGAGAGGCTGGGAGATGGTAGCAACAAAGATAACGATACAGTCTAGTCAGATTGCAGAGACTTGGAAGTAGGATATTACAAGCTGGGATTTGGGGTAGAGTAGCATGACAATGTCAGTGAGGGTCCAGAAGTTCAGAGAAACCAGATCCAGCATTTGAATGATTTGAATGGATAGTGTAGGGAGATAATAAGACATGGTGTTTCTCAGAGAGAAATACTGTAGAGGACCAGAGGAGGACTTTAAAAAAGATTTGAACAAAGGAGATGAAGTTGATTGATCATGGAGAATTAATGTTCTGACAATCATTGGGTGGAACAGGGATGGGGCCAAAACATGATATTATTGATCACTCTTCTCTTTGATGGCAGTTCAGAAACATCAGGATTATGGTGTGGCAAAAACTTTTACAATGATCTTACAGGGGAGCACACTGTGGAAGTCATGTCTCTTGTCTGCTGGGAACGAGGGCCTCCTAAGAAGTCTCTGCCAGTCTTGAGGTCAGTGGAGTATGAGTAGATTCTCCAGTAGACCCATGGTAGTTAAATGACTTAATGTAAAAGTGAAAGGGAGGTGATAGGGGAGGGATGATACCACTGGCTGGGCAAAGGCCAACCTACCTGGGGATAGAGGCTACAAGCTGGACAGGAGGCTACCACCTCACACATACTGAGTCCTCTTTAGTAATGGAGCCATGTGTAAGTCACAGGATGAAGGACAGGCCTGAGAGAAGGAGGTTGGAAGTTGGAAGGGAGCCCAGAGCCCCAGTCAGGCTTCAGTGAAGCTTATCAATCAATGCTCTGGAGTTGGCTGCTACATTCTCTGAACTCTGCTATGACTCTGCACATGTCCTATATGGATTGTAACCTTGCCTTGCGATTATTCAAAGGCTCCTCATTCCTAGCACCACTCATTCTTCAATGACAAGGCCTATGTTATTTCATCTCTGAGATTTACCTTTCTCTGTCTCATCTTTTACACTATCCATTGCCCATCCCCCACTCATGGCTTGGCATATGATGGACTGTAAATACAATTTTGTCAAGCGAGCGAACACGTGAATGAAGTATCTATGTTAATTTTGAATCAGCAGAAACAATTTTCTGTATAATTTTAATGGGCTGTCCAATTTCTGTGGGAACCTTTCCAGAATGTGCTTTGCTTGAGAATTCCTCCCATTGGGGAAATGCGAAACTTAGGTTGCTGATGTGTGTACCTTATCAAGATTTCAAACACGGAGGTTTTCATCTCTTGCATCCCTTTGATCAAGTCCTTTTGGATATTTAGAGAGAATGTTAGGTTATATACTGACTTTGAAAAGAAAGAGACCACCAAGCTCTTTACTATCTGATAATGAATATTTCTTGACATATTTGGGAGAGTTATAAATATAGCCTGCTACAGATTAGGAGGCCCCTGTGGAGACTGAGGTGGATTACTGGAAAAGGGAATAGTTATATGAATCTGGATAAAGGAAGACACTCTTCCTGCATGTTAGCATAGACCCAGGGCTGTGTGCCACAAGGTGGGCAATTGGCACTAACAGGAGTGCTAATATGATGTATTAAATGTCAGACCAGCATCGCTGGGTGTGCATATCTCTCCTGTTGTACTGCCTGTTTATGCTTATTCAGCCCTTTGAATAATTTAACACATTTCATACTCTAAATTACTCTCAGCAATTTGATGGGGCTTCTGGCAGTTTACTTGAAACGTTCAGTGTTAGGTCAACAAAGGGTCCCAGCTTCTGCTAAATAGAAGTACTCTGCTTACTTAGAAAAACATAATTAGTTTTCTCTGTGGATCTCTTCGAGGGTGGGTGGGGTAGAGATGCCTGGCTGGTTGGAGCCAGTGTGTGTATTCATTAGTTATCAATCCAGAGGAGTCTGGGGATCTGAGGGTTAAACATTTAATGGGGCAGGAGGCTGGCCTTCAGGAGAAGGAAAAGTTGAAGGGCATGGAAAACAGTTTGAGTGTGCTGTACAAATGCATGTGCATGATAAATGACCCTCATTTAGTCAACACTGACTGAGGCTCAGTCCTTCTTTCAATTTAATCCTTATGTAAAACTGGCCTGCCCCAGTGAACATGGGCCACAGTGGTAAATGCAGGGCTGCCAGAAAGTGATGTTTGCCAGTGAAATAGTGAGCTACTCTCCAACCGGAAGATTCTGTTACTTATCTGTGTCCTCAGTTTACCTATGTGTAAGCACTGGTAATAATGTATAGTTCCGGGAATTCTTGGTGTTTTTCCACCTCTCTCTCTGGAACTGCAATTTCCATGACTCTCAAAAAATTAAAATTTTCTCAGTGCTCTAGATATTCAGGCTTCTTTAATGTTCTAAGAAGATGGTTTTAAAAAGTCTCTTTCCCCGCATCCTTTCTCCATCTCTCTTCTGTGCACATCCAGGATAGAAAAGGCACAGACTTTGGCATGAGGTGAGCACTTTCAATTAAGACTAGAAATCTTACCTTTGATGATACAACACCTTGGGTGAAATCCTGAGCATTCTAATGACCCTAGCCAACCAACATGGCAGCAAAATGATGATGCAGGAGGCCACAAGCTTAGCTCTTTGTTATGTGACAGCAGGATTCTGATTGACTGTCCCCTCTGGGTTTGAACTCCTCCATCAGTCACTGGATATGCTGAAAAAGCTTCTTGGGGATTTGAAGAGCCTTACACATACTGAGACTCCATAATGAAGTGTTTGCTTATCATCCTTTTTACCCCTTTTCAAATAGTCTGAGCCTGCATTGTAACCTTAGGTCAAAACTATTTGGGGTGGTGCAAACCCATGATAAACATGTGCTTTTGAAGGTTAGAATGCCATCCCTTTAAGAACATCAGATTAATTTTTTTATTAAAATTTTTTTAAAAGCTTCAGACTGCCAGGAGACCAAATGTATGTGCACATCTATCTATATGTAGATATGCATACACACTTGTATTTATCACCTAAGTACCCCCAAATACATAAGTAGAAAAGTTTGTACATCGAACATTTCTATATAATAAATATCTGTTTAAATTATTTTGTTTAAGAAAGATAGTTTAAAAAATTAGCAAAACTTTATGTGTTTATCAGCTCACACTACAAAAGAAACATTCTATCCTTTGTTTGAAAGTTTATATTTTATTTCTAGTAAGAAAGGACACAATTATATTATCTCAGAAATAAAGACCCTAGAGAGGAATACAATTTTCAAAGTGCAACGCACTTCAATAGCAGTCACTATATATATTTGTTGAATACTCAAAAATGTAAGAATTTTTTATAGCTTCATTTACTTTGTCATTCAACAACACTGCCTTATGGCTTTGTGTAAATATATATACAATTCCCCCTTTCTGACCAAAGAGGTACCTTGAATGGATAACATTAATTTATTCCTTTAGTTTTATTCACAATAGTGGCCACATTTTTACTTAAAAAACATGTTGCTCTCATTAGAAAAAATAAAATTGTATTATAATGGTCATATTGGCTATTTTTCTTCCAAGGCAGAAGAAAATCTCCTTCGTATATTTTTTTATCATCAAAAGCAACATTTTAAAATCCCCTCTCAAGGTTTCCATTAAGGTTTTTTTTTTTTTTAATGAACACAGGACAAGCTAATCTTACAACTGTCCCATCCCACCACTAAGCCCAGAGCTGGAATAATGTAGCTATGCTTGAGTTGAACTCTTCCCTTACGCTTGCCGTAACAGTGTCGGTGTAACCGGCAGGGAACTGACACATTCACAGTTGCAAGTGCACACAGTGTTTCTGGGTCTCTGGTTTAAGGTGATGGTGTTTTGCAAGGAAACTTTGCTTCTGAATCTCAAACATCCATCAGGCAGACACATGAAGTCAGGAGATGGCCTTTCACAAAAGGTACTCGTGATAATCCCACTTGAATATGTTAAGGACATGTGGTTTGTAGCATTCAGGAAGCAGGGAAGCAGATATTAGAGTCCCTATTAGGTCTTTCTCTTAATGGTTATTTTTAGCTAAAGGTGTTTATTCACTCAAATGTACAGCTTTTGCTGTAAACAATAGATTTTCCATGTGAAAAGAAAGGGCAAATACAATCTGCTATCCATTCTGACTCAGTAAAAAGATGTAGCACACAATCTCTCTTCATTTTTTCCTCTGTTTGTTAGTGACTGTTGCTAAGAACGGCCTTCTCCAGGAAGCATCTGAGAGCTTAAAGAATAGATCTCATTACATAATTCACCCTTGATGTGCTGACTACTATGTTCCACAATCTCATAGATGAAGGAAAAATATTCCAGACCAATCCTTAGAAACAGTTATGGTAGGAACATACAGTGATAGAACAAAATTCAAACGTAGCTTATTCTTTACTCAGTACTTAATTTTATTAGTATCAACTTGAGTCATTTTATTCCAGATAGAAGTGTACATTTTCATATAAAATCTCCTGGTTTTAAATATAGCAAGCAATTAAAATATTTTAAAATATTGCACAAATATGTCCAGGAATTCAAAGATTGCTTCCTGTCATATACTGGCACTTATTTCATTCTTCAAGCACTTCACAAAATAAATATTTTTTGAAACTATCCTAAAAATCTTCAGATTTACTTTCTTATATCAGTAACAATGAACACAGGTATAACCTTACACAAGTAATTTCTGATTTTATATTTTGGAGATGAAATTAATTTGTCCCTTTCAAGTTATGTAGCCAGGGAGGAAAAGAAAAATTTTTTGTAAAATAAAAATTTTAAATTTTTTTCCTCCTAGGGCCAAATTGGAAAATATGAAGTAATTCTTCTAAACTCAAGTCAAAACTTGTCCTGAAGTAATTCATTCTTAAAACCTAATGGAATACACCATTTTTGAATAATTTCAGGGTTAAAAGGAATAGGGAATATTTAACTCAAAAGTCAAATGGTCAGTGATTTAAAGAATTTCTTTTTCACTGTAGGTTAAACAGGTGATTCTTTCTAATTATTTTCCATAAGATACAGAATTCCATTTTGACAGGAACTCCTTTTCTCACAGATATATTTAAAAGCATCTGAATAACATCTTCCATATCTCCTTTTCCATGGAGACAAAAATCTGCCATAGGGTTCAACATAGAAAACGTCTAGATCCTGGCCCTATCCATGCTGGAGTCATGATGGAGTCCTTGCCTTGTGGAAAATATCAGCAGTCAGATTCTGGGCAAACTGTTGCTCAGTCTTAAACAGCCATGTTGCTGTCTTCTACTCTCCCCTAAAATTTCACCCAGCCTGTTCCACTTACGTAGCACCTGTCCAATTTCTTGGTCTTTGCTCACTCACCTATCACTTCTTTTTCCTCAGCTCTACTTATGCCAACCAGGACAGAGGAAGTGCCGTTCTTTGGATTTCTTTGTCCCTCACACCCCTAAAAGCTCTGGGTCACCCTTTGTGTCGCCATGCATATTTGGACCTGATTAGCATCACTGGAATGGCTAACACAATGTGAGCCACATAATTCTAAAAGTTTTCTGCAGAATCTGGGCCTCCTTCCTCTCCCACTCTACCTGCTCTGATAAGATCCTTGAGCTTTTGTTGGACCAATGGGCTTCCCTTCTGTTCTCTGCCACAAGTTTATCTCAGGTTGTTGCACCTTGTGCACTGACAGATGAAGTCATTTGATTATCATTCCTGTGAAACACACACACACACACACACACACACACACACACACACACACACTTTGGCTCCCTATTTATCCACAAATCCCTATACCAGCCAGCCTCATTTTCTCAATACTCTACTCACAAACGTAAGCTCCACTCAAGCATCTCCTCAGAATCCTGTGGGTTTTCTGCCTCCCTTCCTGATCCCTTCCCAGTTCTTAATGCCTACTCTGTACACAGTAAATTAAAGAATTAACCACTAGTTCCATTATCGCTTGCCACAGCTTCACTTTCAGGAGGTTGTTTCTGTTCATACTGGACACCAATACACTTTGTTTGGAGTAAGGAGATTGCATGACTATTTCCTCCAGTGGTGTTGATGTCATCTAAGAAAGGAGAGGACCCAGCACTGGGATCTGTTACAATGGATTGTCTACAGTGAAAGTGGGACATGGCAGGACAGCTTTCTCAGGATTCTTGAAATGGGATGTGTCTCTGGAGGCTGCCATCTACGTTATTGGTAATTCCCACTCTGGAGATCATTGATGATCTCAGGGCACTCTGGAGAGCTTTTGAGAGTGGGCCAACAGGCAGCTTACATGGAGACAGAGAGACACAGAGTGGAATGGTGCTGCCCACTGTTGCTGGGTTTTCTAGAGGAGGCCAAGAGAGTGAAAATGGAGAAAGGATTTGTGTTCCTGTGTTCACCACTTCATAAACTCTCAAAGATTTCTTACATTTGCCCTAAAGCTCATCTTCTGACCTATGGCTAGATGGTTTGGTACCTAAGTGTTTTTAGTATTGGAATGAATGATAAGATGTCATTTCTCCTCTTCTATTTAGTCTGACAATATTTGTGCTGGATGATGCTCACTTTATTTAATATAAATAGAAAACAATGTATACTTGTATGCCAAAAAAAAGTCCTCATCACTAATCTCATTTGTCAAGAAAGGGTAAAAGTATTGAGATTAACTGAATTTACTCTGACTCCCAAGGTCTGAAGAGTGAAATAATAATTAATTGCACCTAGAGTCTTGAGAATGATTGGCCATGAGTTGTTTTCCACAATAAGCAGCAGATCACTGGGAGGTTTGGGGGACCTGTTCCCTTCATTGGAACTTCTGGTGATTTCACCTAGTTCAGAAGTCCTGGGAAAATATCACTTGAGAGGAGGAATTATAGCATAGGAAGTTATCAAAGCAAGGCATTATTTTTTGTTCAGCTAACAAGTATGAAAATTCATCTCTTTAAACCACTTAAGGAGGGCAGAAATATTAGCAAATCTATTCTATCTGAAGTATAAATTAAGAGAAGAGCTAAGAGAAAGCTTAGTGGAAATTTATTTGCTGTGCTAAGTAGAACACATTTTTCAGGGTATAAAGAAGGGGGGAGGTGAACTAATAAGGCAAAAGGCAAGAAAAGAAGCCACCTTCAGGGTGGAGGGCCTAAATCCTGGGACTAACAGTGTGAATTTCCATTTCGCGATGTCCCAACTTATAGCTAAACCCAATGGGCTGAACTGCATCTCAAGAACGTTTGGCTTGGACTGGTTATGCTTTTGCTTCCCTGAGGCACTGCACATGTGATGAGCTATAGAAATCATAGCTCATTAGTGACAGAATGGGCATTGGAAGGCCCACAGTCATGTATTTTCAATGTGTGGAGTCCCAAGGGTTACTTCATGTTGAAAAAGTACAGGAGACCAACTGGACAGGGCTTAGCACATCCATTCCCTTTTCCACCTCGTAAGAATCACTTTCATTTACTTTGTTCAGTTTATTCAAACATTTGAAAGTCACTGATTAAATCCAACCCCTTAGTTCATGGGTAAGAGTGAAGTGGGGCTGTACCCACCATGCCATTTACCCTCACTTGCTACCCAGCTCAGTATTTTCCTGGTACACTAAAGTGATAGGTTAGCCATGTGATTACCTACTACCCACAGATCACCAGTCTTGCTGGACATTCTTATAATAGGAAAATATTAGAGCAATCACAGGAATGTTAGGATCACACAGAAAAACCGATGTGAAGTACCTTAAATTCATGGGTGCCGAAAACTCTAACTCTGATTTGGTTGTTAGTTGGGTGTTGGGAAAGGTGTGATCATCAAGACTAAGATCCACGATCCTATGGAGAACAGATCTGGGATTGCTCTGCAAGTGCTGAAAACCTTGACAGGTCATTTTCATTTTTATTTTTGGGAAGCATATGTGGTAGTTGAAAGAATATTGTGCAGGTTTCTGAAAAGATGTGCCCTGTTAAACTTAAATGTTGATGGGACTCATTTTTAATTTCGAACTTATATTGGAAATTCTTCTTTAAGATATGTTTTTTGTCAAGCTGGGAGTGATGTGAACACCTGTAATTGCAGCACTCAGGGAGTACTTCATGCTAAGGCATGAGGATCAAAAGTTTAAGCCCTATTTGGGTAACTTAGCAAGACCCTGTCTCAAAATAAAAACCAAAAAGGGGAGTTTGGGGTATGACGTTCAGGCCCTAAGTTCAGTCCTCATTACTACACAAAAAATATGGTATTGTCTTTGTGATATGCTAAATATTTTACAGTTGGTATAACATGAAAACAGTCAGTGGAGACAGTTTTACATTACTATACAGATTGTATAAGCTGAATGCTAACACAGGTGATGCTGCAGAGTAATGTAACAGCAGCAAAGAAACCTAAGTTTCAGTTCTGGGGCTATCACAGGTTTGCCGTGTGACTCTGGATGAATCACCTTTTCCCTGGGATTCCAGTTTCCTTATTTGAAATGATATTGGAAGCCTGAATTCTCTCAGCTCTACAGTTTATAATTCTAGCTACTGAGTTACAAGAATAAGGCTGGAATTGAAAACAGACAAACAAAAATGTATACTTTCCTGGAATTGAGATAGGAGTTTGGGCTTGTGAGAATTCCTCAATTTCTTACATAATATCTTTCTATTTATACCATGGTGGTTTCATCTAGGATCACAAACACGTACATCTACAAAGTATTCTTCAAGATCCCTTTCTACCATTGGAAAGGCATCTCATTAATTAAAGTTCCTAATGATTCTTCCTGTTAATAAATCTTCATACATACTGAAAAAATAGCATTGCATATACATAAAATATGCTGTTGCCTCCATTCAACATGTTCTAGGTGAAAAGAAAAAAACTTTTTTTTTTTTTGTGGCACCAGGGATTGAACTCACAACCTTGTGCTTGCCAGGCAGGCACTTAGGCCACTGAGCTAGATCCCTGGCCCTTGAAAAGAAAAATTTAAGTTACCTCTAAAACAGTTGGCAAACTTGATTGCTATTTATTTGTTAAATAATCTAAGTAACCCCCTCCCCTTCTTTACTTACTGTCAATCTGTTCAATAAGTAGGCATTACCACTAGCGTAAAGTCTAGTGTGGGCAAAAATCTCAAGCAAATATTGACAAATATTTTAAGAACTGAGTATAAAAAATCCTAGCCACATCTTGTATGCTTCATTAGTTTAAATCCAAATCATTAGCTCTATTAAATCCCTACTTACAGTGGTAGAGAAACATTACTGCATATAAATGATCACTTTTCATAGTAAGGCAAACTATACCTGTAATCCATTAACATGAATATAATCTAATGGCATGAACTGTATGTACTCTGTATCACATCTAGCCCAATAATCCAAGAACCCCTGGCATTTTGTGACCTCTATGTTTATCTCTGAGGTTAACCACAATTTGCAAACTCTAACAGTGCTTAAGAGCTTTCGTAAAGCCCACTCCATTTCTTGTAATACCGCATGCAGAGTAGGATTTTCCTTTTTGGGCATTCTTCACTTGTAAGATGAAATGTCAACGATGCTTGCCGTATTCATGAGTCAAGTAATCAAATAAAAAGGTGAAGGGTTACATTAAAACTCAACGGAAACTTGATGTATTTTTCTGCTGGAAAAATTCTAACTTGAGCAAGAAAGAAGGAATAATAATTTGTAGATACCTGGATATGCTTGAATTAATAACTGTGTTAATTAACCTTTTGTTGTTGGGAAAAAAAAAACTGGAATACACTCTTTCTATGAGGAAGACTCGCTATTATTTTGGCTCACCGTTTCAGAAGTTTCTGACCATGGTCAGCTGCCTCCAAGGTAGAAACATCATGATGGAAGGGCCTGGTGGAGGAAGGTCACTCAATTCATGGTGACTAGGAAGTAGAGAGCAATGTAAGGGATGAAAGGCAAGAACCCACCCTTCCAGGTCACCCCTCCAACCATGCCCCACCTCCTAACAGCACATTCAGCAATACATCCATCAATGGACCAAGACACTGATGAGTATCATGCTCCCATAATCCAATCACTTCCAAAGCTGAAGACATGAGACAAAAAGGATGCACTTTTAAAAATCCAAATCATAACAATAGTTATCAACCTGTCAAAATTATGGACTATGCCAGATAATTAGGAAACCTGCTACACTGCTTGTTAACTATGCTTCTGTGGGCATGTTAACTTTTGTGAGCTGTAGTTTTCTCATGTAAAAATGGAAAAAAATACCAGTTTTTATCTCATGATAACCACAAAGAGGAAGTATGGTAATATGTATCATGATGTATCATGTAATCTTATACATGTGTACAGTGAGCAATGAAAGTTATAGATTATTATGTTCTGTTTTAGCAAACGCTGAAAGCATTACTGTAATTAAATGAGGTTTGCAAAATTTTGAAAATAGAAATTAATCAAAGAAAGATAGGACTAAGGCAAGTATAGTGAAAGTTAGAAAACAGAGAAAGTTTAAAATATTATAATTGGTACATTCCAGAGATGATTTTGGACCACTGACTTACTTCTGCCACATATAATCTTGAATAAAAGCTATAAAGCATAATCTTAGGAGTTAGAAAAGGAATGTAATTACAGCTGTGGAGAAGATTGGGGAGATGAATATAAAATCCCTAGCCCTTTCCCCACAAATGGTTAAGTATTAGTGAAAAAAAAATACCAAAATTTATTGCAGGAAACATTTATAAACCTGTCCAGATAATATTTGATTATGCTCAAAGAACAAGGCAATGATCCCAGATTGCCTATTAGGTGAATTCCAAAATAGATATTCAAGGAGCAAATAATTCTTGTTTTTAATCTAAATATTTGTATGAGAAAATGGAAGAAATATCTTCATATTTATTTCGCTGTATTAGCATAAGTTTGAAGCTAAAAAATAACATTGCATTTTTCTAGCTCACCACAAATACAGTTGCAAATGTTCTAAATTAAATATTAATAAGATTGAGTTGAATTGAAGGATGTTTCAATATCAACAAAGCTATTAATATAATTTATTTTATGATAGGTGAGAGGAGAAAGCACGTTCTCAATGTCCCAACATCCATTCTTTATAAAAAATTTCAAGCTGATTCTTAAAGAATTCTTTCTGATACAATAAAAACATCTGAAACCTATCATCAAAATAACAGATGTTTTAAACCTTGTATGCATTCACATTAAAATTAGGGGAAATAGTTTGTCATTATTAGGTAACTTCAAGAAAAATTATAATATATGTATATGAAATGGATGATAAAGAATAAATATGAAAAATTTATAAAACTTTTAAAAATTTCATTAGTGGGGTTTGAATGAAGAGGACTCTACTGCCGAGTTACATTTCTATTTAAAAAACATTTTTATATTTTGACACAGATTCTCACTCAGATGCACAGGTTGGCTTAGAACTTTGTAACACTCCTTCCTCTGCCTCTTAAGCGGCTGGAATTATAGGCATGCATCACCTTTCCCAACTTGTTTGGGAATAGTAAAATTTTAATATTTTAAATGAAATGTTTTTAACAAATTCATAATTATTTCTCTACTTGAAATATCTAGTACCATAAATTTGGTCAAAATTACTTCATGTACCATGATCTTAATAAAAATATAAAATTTCAGAGGAAATATGAGAATAATTTTAAATGTATCTTTATTGAAAAGGTTTTTTGAAAAAACAATTCATGAGGCAAAGTTCTTCCAAAAAAATAGAATGCTTTATAAAACTGCAATAAGTAAAACAGCAAATCATTATAAAAGGAAGTGACAGACAGAGGGATGTACCCAGAGAACTTTGTATATCTATGCCAGCATCTTCAAACTTTTATTATATTTTACTCAGAAATCTTAAATAAACAGTAAAATCAAGAATCAACACAATATTGTTATTGAGATTTCTCACAAATCATTTGGTTTGAAAACATTAAGGTCCTTACTTCATAATACAAAATGTTCACAAAACAAATTACGTGTATTCATTCACATTCAATGATGTACCTTCATTAGAAAGCACTCATAGTTTCTCAAAAAAGTTAAATATAAAGTTATAATTTCAATGAGGAATCCACACCAAAGTATATACCTATGCAAAAAGGAAAACGTATCCACCAAAAACTTACTTCTGAATGTTTATAGCAGCATCATTCAGAATGGAGGAAATGTGAAAATAATCTAAATGTCCATCTATTGATAAATGTATATGCAAAATGTAATATGGTTGTGTGATAACTTACAGATATTATTCAACTATAAAAGGAATGAGTTATACATGTATGCTACAAAATGGATGACACTCAAAAACATTACCCTAAGTAAAAGAAGCCAGTCACAAAAGACCATTATTGTGTGATTTCATTTATATGAACTATTCAGAATAAGTAAGTTTATAAAGACAGACAGTAGGGTAATGGTTGGTATATACTTGAAGAATTCAGTGCATAGACATGGGAGGTAATATTGAAAGGATATATGGTTTCTTTTGGGAATAATAAAATTGTTATAGAATTGTTTGCAGTGATGGAAGCACAACTCAGAATATATGAAGTGCATAATTTGAGTGGGTGAATTGTATGCTGTGTGATTTATACTTCAATAAAGCTGTTAAAAATAAAATATTTAAAAATTAAGTTTAAGGAATGAAATAACATTGTTGTGGTAGACAAGAAATTGTCTAGCATTCAACAAAGCCACAATCAACAATGGAAAATGTACTTATAGATTTAGGTGGGTAAAATTTAATAAAAACTAGTTTGGAACAGAAAACACTTACAAAAAACAAAGTTAAAGGGTAAACGATAATCTGCAAAAGGCTTTGCAATCCATATGAACAACAAAGGATTAACACTATCAAAATTATATTAAAGAGCGCATATTAAAAGTGAGAAAATCATATACTTAATAAAAACATTAAAGAAAGAACCCCATTGATCAAAGAAAATATATGACAGAAAGGTAAAAATTAATGCCAAGAAAATTAAAGACATTAAAACTGTGATGTTATACTGTCTTGGTTACTTTTCTTTCATTGCTGAGACAAAACACCCAATGCCCAAAATTAAAGAAGGTAAGGTTTATTTAGCTCACTGTTCATGAGGTTTCAGTCCATACTAGACCGGCTCCAAGGAAGAGTGACTCATGGAAGAGGGCAATAGTTCATGGTGGCAGAAGACAGCAAAAGCAGTAAGAGCAAAAACAGGGAGAAGAGAGAGAGTAAACCTCTTTCTCTTCCTTAGATCCTTTGTAGGCTTCCCACCCCATGGTGGGTGTAGCACTCACACCCATAATCCCAGAACTAGACAATGGATCAATCACAAACTCTAGATGCCCACCCCCAGGACTGCTTGAGGCTTTGGGGGGAGACATTGAGACACAAGCCATAACATAAGTGGAAAATATAGCATGTTTGTGACAGTATGACAAACCAAAATTTCATTTAAAATTAGCATATGCAATTGCAGACATACCCCCTTAAATGGTCTGTAGAGTAAAAAGCTGTGACCTCACATAGACATGTCTTTGCATTTTAGTTCTGTAACACACTAGCTTTACATGAGTAATTTACCAAACCTGGTTTTCACCATTCCTAAGAGTAAAGTTGGAATAGCCTTTTCGTGGAAGTAATTTGTTACATTGAATAGCACCAACAATAGCAAACCACGCCATAAAAAGTGGGAAATACAAAATATATGGAGGAAATAAATCAGAAAAGAGAAAACCCAAATATACCTGTTGGAAGCAACTAAACCAATTGTGAATAATCTCCCAATAAAAATATTTCAATGTTAAGTTCCACTAAACCCATCCATATCTTACACAAATTGTTTAGAATAAAAGAAATATTTAGGCTATTTGATGCAACTAGCATAACTTTTTATGTAAGTTGGGTAAGGAGTGTATAAAAGTAGAAATTAATAAGTCAATCATTCTTAACAAAAGTGTAATTACCATCACAAATGATTAAATTTTAGAAGTATCCACTCTAAGTTATGAATAAATGAAGATATCTGTTCTTATTGAATTTATTATGGACTATATGGGGTGTTTCAGTCACTAAAATAAATTCAGAGAAAGAAAAATTACATACAACCAAACTGGAAAATTCAAGAGTCAATATGAAATTCAGTAGTGTTACGTAGCTTACTAGTAGAGTTGATGATATAGGTCAGTGATAGTGTTCGCCTCTAGCTAGCTTGCCTGGTTTGTACAAAGACCCCAGGTTCAATCTACCAACACACACACACACACACACACACACACACACACACACACACGATTACTTCAGAAGTTAGTAACATGAATTTTGCATGAGCAACTATTAGAAAAAAAAACTTTAAAAGGTAAAATTTGTGATGACACTGAATGACATAAATACTAAGATGCAGAACCAGCAGAAGAAATAGTTATGAGAAAAATTATGTCATGTTTTTGAACATAAATAGATCACTTAACTAGATGAATACATCATGCTTATGGATAGGAAGAGTAAGCCAGGGTGGAAATTCTTCACAATCTTCACAACTTAATATAATTGCAATCAATCTATATACCAGCAGTATTTTTTGTTTTGTTTTTGTTTTTTATGAGCAGAATATAATTATTGAGAAAAAGAAAGCTTCTGTCTGAGAGAGAAACAGAAGGAGTCCCAAGTGGGTTCCCAAAGACTCTGTCATTTCTAAGGATTTTCATAGAGTAAAACTCCGAGGTGAGAGGGGTCTAAGATGGGGAAAACCTGGCAACTCTCAAGGCAGACGGGCATGAGGTGGGACGGAACTATGGTCAACCAATAAGATTAATTGTTCAGGTAAGATTGACCAAATCAGGGACAAATGGGAAGCGAGTCAGGCAGCAAGTGAGCATTCTTACAGAGCAGTGACTCTTCCTGTAGGGGGTTGGGATGGTGGGCCAGATCTCAAGACAAAAGGCAAAACAAATGCAACCACGCCCTAAGTATAGACAGAAGGGACTGATATTCTAAATAGGTATGGATCACCTTGTGGAAGCCAGGAGCCACTATACCAGCAGTTTTATAACATTTTGTAATCTCATGGTAAAATGTAAAGAGAAGAACAAAATGCCGAAAATATTGGGGACATTTTGAAGATTTTGTAGAAAAATGTGAAGGAATTCTTATAATCTAATATTAAGACTTCATCAGGCTACTGGGGTATTATCACAGGTCAGACTTTTAACCAAGGAAAAAGACCTAAATAAACCCTGTAGCTTCACTTGTCTTAGTTGACTAAAAAAAAATCACTAATGTTGGAAGTCACACATCTGTCTGTGTAATACGTTATTAGTCTCTGATTAGGTTTTTTACAGATGACACTTCTGAGTGAGGTCCCTATCAGGTTAAAAACTTCTTTCCAATGAATATCGCCACCCTCTGTCTTCCCAGGAAAAATAGCCTTTCACTATCTTCCCTCTCTCTTTGGGGAAAAGATGATTTTTGTATGATTAACTGCACAAATAATTATTTCTGGGCAAAAGAACTAAGAATACAGGAGTCATAAGACTGATTAACTTATCGCAGTAACTTTTCTTTAGATTTATAGAACCTGCAAACTTCAGTGACCTACAAATAACCACGGCTTGTGAGTCAGAAAACCAGACCACACCAAGACAGAGACGGTGCTCCTGCCTGCAATTTCAGGTTCTCAAGAGAATGAGAAGGAGGATCATAAGTTTGAGGCCAACCTGGGTAACTTAGCCAGATCCTGTCTCAAAATGAAATTTTGAGATAAAACTTAACGTAAAAGCCCTGAGTTCAATCCCCAGAACCAGGAAAAAGAGTGAAAAAAAAGAAAAATGGGAAAGAAAGAAAAGAAAACCATCCAAAATTTGTAATTACCCCCAAATTTGGAGCTACCTTGGTGCCTGCCACAACTCTGTATGCAACCATTGTCTCTACAATCTCTCACCAAGACGGTACTCGGCAATGGCCAACATCTTCTTAGGTCTGCCGATTTTCCAAATAAAATCTTTTTCCTTGCCCCAGTAGTTCAGCCTCAAGTCTCTTGCCATCTCAAGTGGTGAACAACTAACACGGGTCCATGGGTACAAGACTATTAAATTAGTGGACTAGAATAGAGAACATGGTTCCACTATACCCCTGCATATTGATAATGTATCACATGTATTAGTTCGGTATATGGCAGAGACAGTACTACAAATAGGTGAAGAAAGAATTGGGTTTTCCATCATACTCATGGAAATACAAATGTGCACATCCTCAGTGAAGATCAAATTGGTAAAGTCAACTGAAGATCAAGATGCAAACAATCGTGATCCAACAGTATCTATGAGATATAAATTCTAACAATGAAAACAATTCATTGACACTACTTTATAAAGCATGGTTTCAAATAGTAAATTAGCTGCCCAGAGGTAAAGAAATGAATATATTTGTGAGCTATAATTTATTTTATGGTAGAATATTTCAATCATTGTGGTTTGAATCTTAAATGTTCCCCAAAGCCCATGTATTGGAGGCTGGGTTCCCCAAAGCAATAGTGTTCAGAGGTAGAAACTTAGGGAGAGTAATTGGATTTGAGGACTCCTACCTCATCAGTTCATCAATCCATTGATGGATTCATAATTAAAAGGCATTATTCGAAGGTGATAGAAACTGAGGGCGTGAGACCCACTTAAAGGGAGTAGGTCATGGAGGCAATTCTTGGAGACCAGCTATCTGTTTTACCTGTCTCCATCTTCTCTGGTGTTGTCTTTCTCTTCTCAGCTACCAGAAGTGAGAGGCTTTCGTCTGTCATGTCTTTCCACCATGATGTTTTTACTTCATTACAGGGCTTAAAGCAAAGGACCCAGCTGACCATAGACTGCAGCTTCTGAAACCATGTACTAAAATAAACTTATCCTCCTTTATCTTGACTTTCTCTGGTATTTTGTCACAGTGAATAAAAGATGACTAATACACCAGCATTTAGAGAAATGAATAATTTATTATTTTAGAACCTATTTTGTGATACTTCCAGATGAATAAAATATGAAAGGCTATTTCTGAAAGTTTAACAGTAATGATGTCTAGTAAGTGTAATTATGGTTTATTAGATTTTTTTTCTCTTTGTGTACATGAATGCTTAATTTATGATTTCATAGACTATGAAATTGTATGTGTAACTTATAAACAATAGCATATTTTTCAAGTACAATTATTTTATATCTGTCATAGTTGGTAATTATCAATTTAAAAAAACTGTTTCTGCTTGGTGAGACCAAATTGGGCGAGGCATTGCCAGAATAGGGATTACTAGAGATTTAGCTTTTGTATAAACCATGCCATAGCTCCATTTCTATTGCCGGGTTATAAGGAGGGCTCTGATTAAGGGTATTTTTCTGTAGGAAATAGTGTCAATGCTGACTGCGATCAATGTAAGGAACCCTACTTCAAAGCAAGATATACATGTCAAAATCTGGGTGTCTACAGGTGTTAACTTATTTTAAAGGGAGTCTTTGCAGATTTAGTTAAATTAAGAGTTTGGGGGATAAAACCATTCTAGATTATTTTTGCTGACCCTCAATATGATAAATGATAGGGTATGTGTGTGTGTGTGTGTGTGTGTGTGCATCTGTATTTGTGTATTAGGGACTAGGACTGAACTCAGGGCTTTTGCACTGAGCTACAGCACCAGATCTATTTTATTTTATTTTATTTTATTTTATTTTATTTTATTTTATTTTATTTTATTTTATTTTATATCATTTGAGGCAGGGTCTCACTAAGTTCCTGTGTTGCCCAAACTTGGCTTGAAACTGGGATCCTCTGGCCTTAACCTCCTGCAGAGCTGGGATTACAAGAATAAGTGCATTTATAAAGATGCACAAAGTGGAACATAGGAAAAGGTCACATGACCATGAAGACAGCAATGGCACTAGTATGGCCAGAAGTCAAGGAATATCATGAGAAACCAGTCACCAGAAACTGAACAGAGGCAGAAAGAAGAAGAATCTAACAGTCTTTAGAGAGCACATGGTCCTGGAGGTATCTTAGTTACAGACTTCTGACCTCTGTGAGTGAGAGAAAACCTGTGTTTTAAGCTCCTAATTAGTACTCATTTCTTAGAGGACCCATGGAAACAAACACATTGATTATTGGGCACAAACTCAATCCTGAAAATGCACCCAGTAGCTGGTGTTGAAACTATAAATGATACAGAATAAGCCAAAGAGGATGTCACTTAGAAGTTTTTTGTCATACTAGAGTGACTCTGGGGAAGAAATAGGCCGTGTGGGAATCCCTTGTATAACTGACTGAAATCACTCCAGCAAGAGACAGGCAGCCACAGGGAATCAAAGAAGACAACGAGCAGGCCTCTATCCTGTCTCTCTGAGAGTCTTCAGGATTCTGAAGACCTAGGTGCAGTGTGTGCACAGAAACTTCTCAAAGGAAATTAATCTAATGCAGGAGAAAGTTGCTGATGGACCCTAAAGAATTGGCGAACATGGTGGATGGTCTTTATATGCCTGTGATTTACAAGACATAAATGTTTGATTTATTTTTTCCTCTTTGCTGTGTCTTTATCCTTACGCATTGTCCCCAAAGTGGCCATTAAGCTACAGAAAGGAAAAGTTTGCCTTTGATTGTGAAGAGTACCTAGAGTAGGAGATGTGGATGTGTTTATGTGTGTATGTATTTGTAAGAAGGGTAGTAGGTAGAATCAAGGAATGTTCCAGTACCTAACACCACATTAGTGCAATGGTTAACGAGACTCGGTCCTCCAATCATGATGTGCTGGGTGTAACACATTTAATTATTGGCTATAAAACAACTTTATTTCAATGTTAAGCTTTTATTCAACTTTATTTCAATAGTACATCCCCCTGGACTGTGAGATATTCAACATCAATCATTTTAGAGGTCCTTCTCTCACCCTTTCTTCCCATAGAATTGGAACAGGGCCAAATTTCTAGAATCTTCTGTAATGTCATATCAGCAATGTCTATTCATCAGTTACTGGCCCCAATTTCTCTGTAACTGCTAAAGATCCCTCTGCTCCAGCTTGTATGATCTCTTCTGGGTCACCAGCTCCTTAACATTTTTCCATGTTGCTCAGGGCAACAGCCTCCTTGGTAGGGGCAAGAGATGCCTTCTTTCCACAAACCCAAATCTGTCCAGCTGTAAGACATGAGCTCCCGTTCCCTAGGACCCACAGTTTGATTTTAATATTCTAGTCTTTGACTGTCTCTTTTAAGTAACTTAGGTATTTTCTCGTCTTTCCTTAGAGCTGTATCTCCACCCCTCTCTCTCAAATATTCCCCTTATGCACTGTGTGATTTTTAGATTTTTGGAGAGAAAACATAAGAATGCTTTGTGCCCCATCACATGGTTCAGTAAAGGCAAAGAAACCCAGTCTGTGGCTTGCTTGACTGAACTAAAGAGAGAAAAGACAGTGATAAATAAGTAAATTGAAAGTGTCAAAAAAGTACTGCATCACCTTGGACCACAATTTAAAGCAAGCATTTGAAAAGCATTCTGGACTTTGACCTCTAACTTCTTTTAGTGCAGTTACCTTGTATTGGTCATTCAAACTCAGGAAGGAGAGTGAAGACAAAAAAAATACATATATATATTTGAAAGATTTAGGACTTTGTTATTAGTACCGTAACTTTGAAATCCAGATCTGAGTTAACATCTGCAGTTTCCCAGTATTCTTTGTCTGCTTCCTTAGGACACACGTGTGCAGTGGTTCATGGCCAGCCCTGTGTGAGATGGAAATCTATCTCTCTGGTGCTACTTGTCCTCTATTAAGAGGATGTCAGTGAATTTCAGGGAGCTTCAGTGCAGCTTGCCTTCCACTGATCTGGAGAAAGCTTACCTCAGGTAAGGTTGCTGGGTCGGATTAGCTTCTGAGGGGAAAGTATGCTCTGTGACAATGACATTTTTAAAACTCTGTGCTTAACAGAACTTGATGGCTTCACACTCACCTATTCAATTATATACTCAGTGAGAAAATCCTTAGACACAATGAGATGCTGAAGAAATTCAAAGAAAAATTCCCCCTTTCTATTCTAGCACATGTGCTGCAAAATACAGCTGGCTATAAGCTTTAAAAATCTGGACAGTCACCATTTCAGTTACTTCAGGGGATCTTTGAGCACAAGCTTTTGAAGAAATCAACCAAGTGAAACATTTTTCTTCAGCTGCTATTTTCTCAGGGCAATCAGCCTCATTTCTTCAACTTTCTTTAATATTCAGGAGTATCTTGGCTAGCTTCAGTCATACATATAATCTCGACTGCTGTATTTTTACTCATTGACTCCAATTTATGTCTCCAGATGAAATCTTCCCCTTAGGGGCAGAAGTTTCCCTAAGTCTCCACCTAGAGTCATAAGACGTCTCAGGGTGACATGTCATGAGCCCTTGACATAAATAAAGATCCTCTCCTGTGCCTTGTACTGCTTATTTCCTTTACTTTGGTCAGTGTAGCAATATCCACCTAATGATTTAAAGCCAAAAAAAAAAAAAAAAGCTACAAATGTCCATTCCAGGCTTCTTTCTTTTTATTAGATTTATGATTATCCTGGAGCTTTCTCAAAGTTTTTGCTTATCAACTACAATTAAAAATATTATCTCATATCACACATGCACACACATATATAATCCCTAAAATAAAAATTTCACAAAATAATAACCTGTGTTCAGTGTGGTCTAATAATTTATTATTCTGTTTTTAATTCATTTTTGAATGATGGTTGTGTTCCACTAAGATGATTTCACCATCCACTAATGGGTTACAACCTGTAATTTGCAAAACATAGCCCAATGAAACCATAAAATTTAGCTAACTATGGAAAACTTTGCTAAAATATGTAGTGAGTGGTAGATTCTAGATTATAGTTAACTGAACTTTCAAGTGACATTTCTTATACTTTGAATTGAACACTCCTCATTTCCAGATACCTGCGTCCTATGTATCTCTCCAGACTCCCATGCTGCCTCTTTCTGAGCCTTCCTTCTGGATATTACTGGAAAGCGATTTGCCTCCTTCGTGAAAACTGTGCAGCATTGTCCTCACTCTATTCCCATGGCACTCTCCACAATCTGAAATGTGTCGCAGAATGGTGATAGTTTCACCTGTATGCCTTCTAAAACTTCCAAAAGTAATGTCCCTGTGTGAGTCAATGCTTAAGAAAGGCATTTGAAGGACTTTATTAAAAACATTGAGAAACTACTCACATCCTGTTTCCAATGGCCC
Source organism: Cuniculus paca (assembly GCA_004365215.1). Lineage (NCBI taxonomy): Eukaryota > Metazoa > Chordata > Mammalia > Rodentia > Cuniculidae > Cuniculus > Cuniculus paca. Next base: position 29,918 of record RJWT010000711.1, on the reverse strand, counting down.
AAAATAAGCCAATATAATTGTTCTGAAATTGTCTAGTCAGAGACTGTGGACTCTAAAAGCACTGATTTTGTGAATCTGTGTTAGAAAGGTACTCAGTATGAATAAACTGGGCATACGTCTATTATTATTATTGGTCATATCCCTAGATAAATTAGAAAGATTCCTCAAAGCAGTGCCTGAGATTCATTCTTAGTGTAATGAGCCGTGCTAAAAGTAAGGAAAGAAATGACGTGCACAGGAAAAGGGTACAATGATGATAAACTCAGACCACCAAGATGAAAAAGTATGTATGCAATTGTTTGTACTACTTTTCTTTCTGCTCCTACTAGTAGCATGTGCTTACTATATGCTAAACACATAGACGAAAGCATTAGTCTTCAGAATTCTGCATTTGCTTCACCTCTAAACTAATTTTGAAAAAGAAACATGCCTTCTTATCTAATAAAAATATCAGTATTTTAAACTTTACTGTAAGTTTAAATAAAATTTTACATGTTATAATTTTGGCATGTTTTTAGACAAATTGGTTATGTTATACTTGTTAAAACATCCAATGGAATTAAAATATTGTAATATTTTAACACTCACTAACAGATATTAAAAGATACTTTTAAAAATATTCAATGATTTTATATCAGTTTTTTCTTCCTCGAGCTCCTATTTTAACTTCTTTCCTAATATAGTTTAGTTTTGCTGAATGTAGCAATCCTATTGTAGTTTAATTCTGTTGAAAATTCTTTGTTAATCATTCCGATATATATATATATGTGTGTGTGTGTGTAACAAAATAAAGAGATGTAATATATGTTTACATAAATTCATTTTAATGCACTTTGTTTCCTGTAAACATAACTATTAAAGCATATTTTTAGATCAGTATGTCATAATAACCATTTCTAATATTCAACTGATCAGTAAGTAACATGCATTATAAATTTATGATGATTATTATAGATAAATAAAATTCTATTGGAATTGCATTCCCATGAGGAGAAATCTTACCCAAACTTTTTCTATGCATTAATGAACGACAAATGGGTATGCTGACAAAACTAGTCTGTTTCAAAAATAGGATGTAGAAAACAGTAAATGCTTTATATGGTGAAATAAAATGACAGTTGACTAAGTTATATAAATATTTAATGATAATTGCCAAGTTTTGGAAAATGTAGACAATAGGAAATATAACAAATAAAAATTTTACCTGGGATTTTATCCAGTGTCTCTTGAAAAACTTAGTAGTGCCAGAAGATACTCTAGTTATAATTAAAAACTTCCAAGTCCAGTATGTACAGCTTCTGCTTCCTAGCTATTGACTTCTCCTGTGGAGGAATGTTGAGTGTAACTGAAAAGAATTTCTTACATTCCCATATGCAAAAACAAAAAGGCAAACTTCAACACTACATTTTTTAAATAATGGTTTTCTTTACTTTGTTTTCTTAGGCCACTGACAACTGCTAAGAAAAGGAAGAATCCAAATTTCTGATATTTGAAATCCACCAAGACAGCTGGGTATATGTCAGGGTAGGCAGGAATCCCAGTGAGAATATGGATTTATGGTACTGTAGCTTGATTATAATTGGTAGATAACATTTTCTTTTGCTTGATACTTAAATATTTTCATTCCAGGGGACAATGTACACATACTAGCTTTGGGCACAGTTGAGGCATGTGACTTCTTTTGTAAGGTAGAAGAGCAAAGGGATGTGCATCTGAATTTTTATGGAAATGGGTTTTCCAAGGAGGCTACATAGGATATGAATATCTAGATATTGATTTCCTCAGATCTAGCCATGATCTCATACACACTGGAAATCCTTTATGTTTTTCACAAGTAGTCAGGGAACATGATTTCAAAGCAAGGCTCAAAACCATTGAGATTTCCTATGAATGAATAACTTAATTCTGAGTAATTTTCCCTTTAAATATTAAGGGACTAGGGACAATTATGAAAATTTACATCTGTGCACTAGAATAATGGTCCTCAACAAGCTTTCCTGGACTTCCAAGAATATCTTTGAGACCCTTCAATTATGTTTGTATGTGTCTGATTTTGTGAGGTGTGGGAGTCACACCTTTTATCAAATCCTAAAGGGATATGAGGTCTCAGAATGAGTTACTGTGCTGCATTAGTGTCCTACCCTCGATTCCTATGGAAACTCTAAGGACTTTGTTTTTTAGAAAAAGTAAAATGAAACAGCATAGTGGAAGAGGGTATCAGTATTAAAAAAAAATGCGTTCTGAGTGGGCTAAGCAAAATATTAAGAGAATAAGGTTGCATTTAATGTCAAAACATGAGAGTCTTTTTGGCAGGAAGGGGATGCAGGGTTTCACATGGGGAATTCAAACAGGATCAGCCCTTTAAAAAATCAAGATGTGGCAAAAATGTTAAATTCTTTTTTTCAAGGCAACACACTGGTTCCTTTCATGGAAAATCCCCAAACCCTTTTTAGAGGATTAATAATACTGTCTATAGGCATGTGTAATGATCAATTACTATGTTCCATGTACTTCATATATGAAAGTCTCCTCATATGTGCTGCTTTTTAAGTGCTGGATCAACATGATTCAGAAACTCTGAATGAGTTGCCCCAGATCACACAGACAGCAAATGGCAGACCTGAGCTTGGAGTCCACATATGTCTGATTCTCTGTTCATTTCATCTTATTTTGGGGAGATGACAAGACTGTCCAATACAGCTGCCAGCTTTGGAGACAAAAGGCACCAATGCTGTAACAATCTTTCAAACATCACTTGAAGATTTTGCAAAACTTAGCCAAAAGGACCAAGATGTAACAGTGTGTTCCACGACCCGGTTTTTCTGAGTCATGCTGTGATCTCTCTGAGTACTTATTGTCAGATTCACTACCTTCTCATATTTCCTTGGCTTCTTGTACCTGTCAAGCATCCTCCAAATCAAAGGGGCTTCTTGCATTGACTCACTTATTTCAACATGACTGCTGAGTCTCTAAAGAAGATATATTGGATATGAATGAAGTTTTTCCACCTTGAGTTTCCCTTCCACATTGAGTTATATCTCACATTCATTCCTCCTCTGCTGCAATATATTATATCTCCCCAATTTCTCATTTTTTAAAGACATTTCTACCTGGAGTGTCTAGTCTCTTAAGCTTGCCACCTTGTTTTTTTTCTACTTCTCTTCATGCCAGGAGGAATTTTACCTCTGAAAATGTGGATCCTTTGACTCCTGAGATCCTAACAGCATGCATGATTAAAGTATTTGGTATTCAAATGACTCCAAAAACTTTCCAACCTTTTATCTACTGAAGTTAAGATAATGAATGAAAATCGGTTACAAGCAGATGTTTTATTTGCATTCTCATTTGTAACAGTTTAAACCAGTTTGTTTAGGTCATCCATTTGAATGGGAATTATCCTACGTAAAAGCACATTTTACTTTGTTAAGGTAAGCAATTCTCAACATACTGCTTGGTGAATATCCTCTGAGTTCCTAGTTCGTGATGTTTTCCATTTGTAAATATGGCCACAAAGAAAAGGCCAAGACTTTAATCGTATAAGTCATCTTATCAGCTTTATCTTTTGTAATCATTTTGTGTTACATGTCACACATTTGGAGAGTCTACATGTAAGCAAAAGCTGTAATATTTACACAGACCATACAGTTGCAGTTTGACATAAGTGTTGAAGGACTCCTGTGAGACTTAACTGAATGTACCTCCTAACTACATGTTCCTTTCTTTCAGAACAGGAGCCATGCCTAACTCATATTCATACTCATAAATATGACACAGGCCAATGGCTGCTATTTGTCAAGGTAGATATGCTTATGCACTGAATGAATAGAGGCAGCCCCCTGTATTGTTGACATACTTTGTATAGGGTATGTACTTTTCCTATAATATAAGCTCACCTGTTAATGGCTCTCTTCCTCCCCTAAAGTATTGCATTGGTTGACCAGGGAGGGTTCTGGCTCATTTTGCTACCAGGCAACTGACTGGCATGCACAGGGCCAGGAACTACTGAGCCCTCCACTTCTTGAAACTCAATCTCACCTTCTTGATAAGTGAAGCCTCTAAGATCTGACTTGGGCTGAGATTGTTGGAAGCTGGAATATAGAGGGAGGCTGCAGAAAGTGTAGCTGGACATCAGCTTGGCATGGATCAACAAAAGATGAAGTTTTCAGGGGTCAAGAAGCTGAGGAGATCCCTAGCAGCAAACCCAATGGTACTAGAGTGAAAGCGAGAAAAGAATCCATAGTGAAAGTTTCCAGATGAGGACCAGAAAGGCTGAGCAATAGCTCTGGAGACCAAGCTGGAGATGTTCTTAGATTTGATGACAGCGATGGAAGTAGCTCTGCATGGAGAGAACCTGGAACTATAGGAAAGCCAGCAGAAATGGAGATGAGGTCGTTCAAAGACAATGAGGAGTAAAGTTGCCTAGGTGAGTAGCCCTAAAAGGAGACTGAATCTCAACAGTACAGTTTTCAAAGACCTGGTGGGCAAAAGATGAAGAAAACCTGTACATACAAGAGCATGCCCTGGTTCTTGAGATCTGGATACTTGCGTTTACCTTTGGAGAGACTTCTATAAAAGTTATTCAAACGAGTCTGTTAGTTACGTAAACACAAAGCCAAATTCTTTTCTGAGATGAAGACATGACTCCAAGGGCTTAAAAAAAACTTCAGAGTAGACAGAAAATATTCTGTAGAAGACTCAGGGTCAGCCTGAAACCAAGCAGCTACTTCTAGAGAAAAGAGTGAGGAGGGTAAAGAGGAGGGGGTAGGACATTGTTTCTTGTCTGCTTCTGTCCTGCCCATGGGGCCTTGGCTCACTTGTTGGGGAGAGAAGCTGGTAGCTGTTGGCCCAGGTGATGTTGTAAGGTTCTCTTTATGAAGTTACTCCAGACCAAATAACAAAATATGGTATAGGATATGCAAGGCAGGCAATCATGCTACCTCTGTCTCAACCCTGAATGACTCCAAACTTAGGAGTGTCCAGTTTTCAGCACAATCCTTGGATTTTGTTTTGTGTCCCTTTTGGCTGACACAAGAGGATGCTCCCTCAAGCAGCTATTTGGGTAACTGACAGTGACACATGGAAAACCCACATAAGGGAAAATGAGCATAGCTCACGAGCACAGCTGTCAATTATATTTGTGGGCTACTGTGAGGCTCCCTTTTGGGGACTCCTAAGCCCAGGAAGAGGGCTGGTTTTCTGACACAGAAAACCATAGCAGTGCATAATAGGATTTACTGGAGTAATGCCTATAGAGAACATAGAAGCATGCTTCATAAATGTTAGCTTTACTTATTGAACTTGAACGCTTAAGGAAATTTAAAGTTATATAAATGAAATTGAGAATTTGGTAGAAAGCTAAAAGCAAAGATTCCACTGAGTCCATTTGGTAAATAATGTGCTGTTGTCGACACAGTAACTTTCAACACTTTGCCTGTATTGTATAGACGGTGAGTGATACATTCCTACTTTGTTAATACAGATTACGTGAAACTATAAATTAGGTTATTTGTGATTAAAAATCTCAGATCATCAGGAAACTATTCAGCAGGTCAAGTTCCCTTGCAGCTCCATTTCCTCTTCCTGCTTTGAACAGCTCTTCTGATAGAGCTGCCACTCCTGGCTGGGAATCACTCAAATATTGTTTGGTCACTGACCCTCAGGCATTCTTTGATTTCTTGATTTCAAGGTCAATGAATACCTCTGATTCCATTTTTGTTGTGGCCCTTGGTTCCCAATGTAATCTTTGTATCTGTGTAGTTAATTGACTATTAATCTTTTTACCTCTTCTAGATGCTTTTGTCTGCATCTTTTCTCCTGTGATGCCTATGATGAAAAAAATAGCCCATTGCACATGATTCTGTCAGATAGTCTTGTTGTTATTACTAATAGTGTGACTATAAGGATTATGATTGTATTCTTCCTTGGAAGGTAAACTCTAGGAAACACTGCACCAAAATATGCATTTTCTCATGTTTCTTTTTACGTTTTTGAAAATTTAATACTGCTTCTGCTGCCAAGGTGTGGGATTCATTCCTTTAAAGAAATTCAAATTCTAGAGTAGCAGAAAAAATGCCTTTAAGGGAAGAGGAAGGCTATACAAAATCTAGCATACTCTTCCTTTTAAGAATGTATAATAAATAGGCAGGTATGGTACTGTATGGCTGTAATCTCAGCTACACGAGTTGCTGAGGCAGTAAGATCACAAGTTCAAGGGTATCTTGGGTAACTTAGCAAGACTGTCTGAAAAAAAAAAAACGTAAAAGGGTTGGAAATGTAGCTCAGTGACAGAACACATACTTACCCTGCAAAACATTAGGTTCAATTCCTAGTACTAAGAACAAAACAAAACAAAAACAAACAAACAAACAACAATAAAAATAGCGCTGCGAGTATTTCCAAATGTCAGTAGGTAGGCTCAGATATCTCAATTTTAATACCTGCATAGTATGCATTTGTACAACTGAAACTTAGATGATTTTATCATTTTTAATTCTAATGTTGTTATTTCATGTGTATCACTACAGTATTAATTTTTGCTTTTGTACAGACTTCTAACCAGTTTTATAAAATGTGCAAAAATGTAATAATGTATTTGATTCATTGCACAAATATTGCTTCATTTACACTAATGGGAATATTGCTGAGACATAGTTGAACTCTTATTTCACAAACAGAAATGTGTGTTTATGAAGTTATGCCTCGAAGTCTAAATAGACATAAAAAATTTGGCTTAGTGTGTCAGTGTGTTATATGTCAAAATGTATGTGTTCAGAAGCACACATGCACAAAGTTTGTAGAATGCCTAAGTACCAGAAAGACAGAATAAATAATGACAACAGAAGATGTAAAAATCAGACTTCTTTTTCAACAACAAAATGTATCCCTCAGAATGCTAAATAGCACTTCATGTAAGTGAACAAACATTATTTTGGGGTAAATCACAGTTGATAATTAGATTTTACGATACAAATGGAAAACTATTTTAGAATGCAAAGGAATCATGGATAAAATATTCATGGCTATATGTTATTTCATACTTTAATTTCAATTAATTTAAAATACTGTAAGTTTTCTCAGACTTGAAGAACCTTTAGAACATGGAAATCTATTGTTTAACTTTTATACAGACATATTTTAGGAACTAATTATAAAAGATGGGGGGCCTATCTTTATTATTCTTTTGATCTGACTAATATAATTATCATCATTTCAGATTTTTAACTGTGCACTAATATGACCTACAGACATCTTAACATATTTTCTTACACTACTATTAGGGGTAAGAAGCTAACATCAAGTAATACTGTAGCTGGTAATCATCTTTGGTTTGATTTAGAATTTTAGGGAGATTTTCATTTTGGCTAGGAAAAAACTTCATTTTGATAGAGAATATTTTCTTTTCTGAGTAATAGTAAATATTTTTCCTAACCAAGTAAAAGTACAAATATGTGCTTCCTAAACAAGAGGGTCATGTGGCTTTTGTTTAACCCGATATGGAGTTCATTTAGCTATGATTTCCAAAGAGTTCAAAGCTACCAGAGAATCAGGCTCAAGCCCTTCTGTGTAAGCAATGTCTAGGTTCTCTGGTGGAAAAACACGCTCAAATTATAGCTGCTCCTCTCAGAGTTCCAGCATCCAATAAACACATGGCTCCCTAGGACTCCCTTCGTTACTCACTACAGTTTATGCCTCTTGACAGGAACTGGGTCCTGTATATCACCAGTTTCCTTCCAGTTTTAGTACAAATATTCTTTCCTTCATCCACCAAGAGCCTCTTACAAAGCTTTATGTGTTCAGCCTGTGTGATGACCCAGAGTAGAGACACAGCCTGAGTCTGAGAGTATAGCTGGAGGCAGTTTCAGGAAACTCTAGTGTGTTGAGGGTAACAATATGCTTTTCCTCAAAAGTATATGAGGAATGATACCTGGAAGGAAACCAGAGGAGGAATACTCACATCAAGGAAAACCAGGTAAAAGGGCTTTGCAAGAGATAGATCTTTTGCAGGGGTCTGATAAAGGACTCTGTGGAAATCACTGGTGGTGTTAAGAGGTGCTCCAGCATCTAAACCCTTTTCATGAGTGCCATGGTATTACCTGAAGAATTTTCCTCGCTGAGCACACTCTTGCTGGAAAGCCAATAACAGACACCTTTTTGCACCTACTGGTAGGGTCAAGGATCTTCTCCCACCTCATCTCTGCTGGGTGCAGCCATGGGCCCAGCTCTTGATTAGATTGTTCCAACTAGATTCATGGTCTGTTGGCTTTTACTGGGATTTAGGTCCCAAATACAGGAGCTAAATACATTGGCAGTGACATTGGCTGCAGTGGTAGTGGCGGTGAGCATTTCAGAAGGCTCCTGAGCATGGTGCCTATTGGCTAGGGCTACTGGAGATGCCAAGATTTCTAACCATTTTCCGTGCCTCGTTTCCCAGCTCTTCAATGTTCTGAGGGTTCCTGGGTCTCTTGACTCCAGGTCCTGAGTAGGCCTTTTGGGCCTGCAACTGAGATGCATCAGTGACCAGGCTGGATTTCAGTGAATGCAGGTGTCTTGGTCACTTTTCTCTCATTGCTGGGACAAAACACCTGACACCCAAAGTGAAGCAAGGAAAGGTTTATTTAGCTTACAGTTTCTGGAGTTTCAGTTCATAATCAGCTGGCTCCAAGGCAAGGTGGCATGGCACAGGGGCAACATTTCAAGGCAGCAGCCAGAGCAAAAGAGGAGAAAAGGGGAAAACAAACCTCTTCTCCTCCCTTATGTTGTACACAGCCCATCACCCCTGGCCCCTTTCAGGGCCAGTGTAGCACTCACAAAATCTCCATGTCCTCCTTTGCACAGGATGAGGATGTTTACAATGTAAGAACCCTGGCTCCCTGCTGAGTCTCTCAGTTAAACTTCTAAACTGCTCAAGTTGACACAATGTATCAACCACAACAGCAGGGACCATTCAGGCGGGAAGAAACAGTCTCAGTAAGAGTTTAGAGACAGCACAGCATCCATCTGGTTTGGTACAGAAAAAGCAAAGGACAAGGCCTGGCCTAGGACACAGCTAAGTGACAGGAAATGAAAAACAAGACAGAGCTAACACGTATTAATTGACTACTACATGGCAGTTACATTTCCATAAATTATTTTAGCTAATCCTCCCTGTCCTTTGGGGCTCAGAGGGTTAAGAAATAGATGGGATTTATCTTTAGTGCCTTAAACACCTGGCAGGGCTTTTAGGGGACTATCCTGGAGTAGTAAGAGAGAATTTTTTGGTCATTCCTGTTACTCAAAGCTGTCTGTACAGCTACTTTCTTGACTCATGTGTCTGTTTTACCTAAGAGTGACAATGGGTGAAACAACATCTGATATTAACACATTTGTGGATATGGCCTGGTAGCTTTGAACACTTTAGCCAGGTGTTAAGTACATAATTTGACTGGAGTTTATTTTTATCACAAGACAGATAATACATTGCGTTCTTTCTATTGTCTTGAATATGATTTCACAAAAAAAGTTACATTCTAAGTTATCTTTTTCATAAATGATTGTGCTATCATTTTCAGAATAATTTTCAAACAGAATTCACAGTACTTTGCAAAGGAAACCTAGTTTGGTCCCTTCACTTTAGAAATAAGGGAACGGAAGGCATGGCAGGAATTGTCATTGCTATAGAGATATTTAGTGACAAATTTGGGGAAAGGAAATTGAATGTCTTTATTTTTGATCCAGTTCTCTTCCCACTTGACTGTATTAAGTTTGACATAAATTTTATGAGTACAGTAAAATTTTATATCTAACTGGGGCTCCTTGGGATCACCTTCTTAGACAGTCTAAGTAATCGCAGGTTTTTATATATCTTCTTCTGAGAACAGTGTTCATAGGAGTCACAAATGCCTGACCATTAATCATATCTTCATTTTACACAGATCAGGTTACGTGAGCCATGTTCATCATATTATTCCTACAATAATTTCCTATTAAATATTATCATATTGAAGGGATAGAAAATCCATTTCTCAAATCATGGTTCCACAGAGGCATCAAACCCTCCCGAGTTAAGGCTGCCGCGTACGCAAGCTCTGAGTTTGGAAACTTCTATAACGTTTTTCCTAAGAAAGTCTCTACCCACAGCCTGATGGTGGGCTCTCTCACGTACTGTGAAACTGAGTCAAAACCACTCGTTAATTTATTTTGCCTTTTCCTCTAAACTGTAAGCTTCATAAGGGCAAGAAGTAAGCCTTACTCATGATGATTGTTTCAGCATTTGCAGAGGGTTATGGTTTTGATCTAGACTTTTCCCCTAATGCCTCCTGTGTTCAGAGGCGGGGCTTTGGGGAAGTGATTATAAAGCCTGCTTGGAAGGAATGATTCACTGGGAACCTGATCTATATGGGTAAACCTCCTTCTTTAGCTCCTCTCTCTCTGCTTCCTGGTGGCCCTGGGCTGAGCAGCTGTCCGCTACCCTGGCTCATCAACCTTGCTGTTTGTGCTTTGGAGTCAGACGACCATGGACTGAAAACACGAGCGAAAATTAAATTTCTCTTCCTTTAATTTGTAAATGCTTTCTACATGATAGAACGCAGCTCTATGAAATCTCAGAGAAAACCAAGAACAATCTATAGTAGAATTGGACCATTACTTTGTAAATAAAAACGATAAGCTAATCATAGCAGATATCTTCTTTAATGCCTTCACAGTGAAGGCTGTTTGCTCCCAGTCTTATTGAACAGGGACTAAAGAGGACTCTAGCTCTTTAAGAAGAGACCTTTCTTGGTAGCTGGCAGGAAGGTTGGGACTAACCTTGCAGAGCTTTGGCTAAGCCTGCAGTAAGTAACCTTTTCTGGGTTCCTCCAGCACCGATCATAACTCTCTATGGCAATGAAATTGCCACCTGCTCTGAATTCTCATGAATCTTCCTGGGCAGTAAATATTTAAGTGATGCTACTACCACTCCTATTGTCAACACTATGTCCACAAGGTGATGTACTGCATGTTTCTTGGTGTTGGGACATCATGGGATGTCACCATTTTTGTCCTCAGAGTGCCATTTCTGGAGCCCTGGCTTCTTTCTTCATGTCTGCCTCTCATTCTTCCTCTCCCAGACTTGATGATGAACCATTTGTTTTGTGGTTCTTGCCCCCAAGTCTGTCTTTGCACCTAACCTATTATGAGTCCTGCTTCTATTATGAGAAATATCCATTTTAAAGACTGAATTCACTGACCTAAGTACTTGCGAAAATTTTTATATAGTATTTTTTCACTCTTTATTACCTTCCCAGTCTTTTCCTCAAATTTTAGTACTGGAATCCTGAATCCCCTAACATACTTAGCACCAACTGCTTGCTTGACAGTTTTCACATTAGAGTCCCTTTCCCCCATGGATATGCACACTGGCCTTCATGGTGGGACACTGCATTCTGTACCTCTCAGTTCCTGTCCTATCCTGCATGGGTCTAATTTCGTGCCCCAGGCTTGCCACTTCCCATCCCCAATACTGCCAACCTGCTGTATATAACTGAGCACAGTCCACTGACTCATGCACACAATAATCCTGATAGGGTTTGAGTAGAATTCAAGAGAAGGCTGAAATGGGATATGTAAACCATCTTTAAGAGTGGTCCTTAAAGGACTCTGTTATCAAAATGTAAATATAATAGAAAGTGACCTGGTTTGTCATGAACTTTCAGTGCTTCCTGGCTGGAACCCCTCATTTGATCTGTCAGGGCATGGTAATGTTAACTTACCCCCGAAAGAGGTTAGAAAGCACTGGATTGGAAATGTCTTTTGACCAAATGGGACGTGATGTCGATAGGGGTTGTATAACATGTTGTGATGAGAGAGCCCCTAGGAAAACATATGGAAACAAAGAGAAACTAGCTTGTAGCATCAGGCCTGGGCTTTCTGTTTGGAAACCAGGATATAGTATGTGGCAAGGTCTAGACCCTGCCTACATGAGACAGGCCATGAAGGGTGGGTTTGGTTAGCTGACCTTTCATGTTGTGTTGCAGAAACACAAGCAAAAAGTTCTAGTTTGCTGGACAAATGAGGAGCATTTTCAAATCATCAGAACTTTCATTTAAGAATTAATACATTTCTGGAGTTTTTTTTTTTTTTTTTTGACTAAAGGTGAATATGTGTATTTCAACACTCTCTACTTTGACCAGTTATATTGCCTGGAACAAAGTAGGGTCTCAAAAATGGATTCGACATAAGAAGAAAGAACATATGCAAATGCTCACATCCCACTAATCATTGCATTCATAGAAATTTTTTGAGAAATTTTTCATGTGTGGTTTCTACTTCTCCCAGCTTTTGCTTAGACACGATTTTCTGAGTGAGCTCAAAGTTTGATATTTTGCATATACTTCATTCCTACTCAATTCACAGATCCATTCTTCTTTTGAAGTTTCACATTAAATTAAAAACTTTAAATGACATCAAAAAGGAATAATATAAGTAAGCATAATTTTTTTCTCACTGGAGTTTCTTTGACGTCTCTCTTTGGTAATCCCCAGAGTCCTGGATAACTATAATCTCCAATAGTAAAGATTTTGTATGTAATTTTTATGAGACTTTATTAGCAGGCCTCATTTTTTTTAAATGGCTGCAGGGATGTTGAACAGTTCATAGATTCCCAATGTTTGGGCCATATTGTAACAACTACCTTGACTTTAAAACCTTCCCTGGTAGAACAGCTAGCCCATGGTCTTTGGCCAAGCTGGGTCTTTCTAATTCTTTATAACTCTCTTTTCAGGGTAAGAGAGTTATTCTTTATAACTCTCTTGTCACTCCCTTGTTCTCATTTCTGTTTATACGTGTAGTACATGAAGAATGTTGGCCTTTTATCCTCACTTTTTTGTCACTTTGTAGTCAAAACTTTAATATCTGTTCTACTTGCCTTCATTTTAAAATAATACTAATACTGCTAAAAATAACATACTGAGGCAGGGATCCCAATGAGGGAGATAGAGAGGACAGAAAAAAAATTGGCAATAAAATTCCCATCTGAACTCACACCCATTCCCTAAAGACTAATTCTCAGCATTGCTCTTTGTTCCTTTCTCTTCACCCCAACTATAACCCCAGTTGCCTTCACCAAGAAATCTACTTTCTTGATTCCTTCCCTTGCTCCCATAGCTCACACCATCATGTTGATCTCAAGGCTTAGGGGAAATGAAAAGTAGCTTATCATCTTGAAAAAGGTTTCTGTCCCTGCTGTGTGGTATAATTGGGCACGGTGCACTTATTTCCTGTCCCTTATTATCTGGTCCCTAATAGATATGTAGGCTGGCTGTTTTCTCTCCATTTCTTAAAACTTGGAGTTCCATCCTTGCCATCTACTGACACACACTAGAGGGCTTCTTAGCTGTTCTTCAATGCCTTTGTTCAGTGATTGCCTTCCAAAGTTCCATTTCTCAATGAATGGTGAACTCTGAGTTCAGGGTCTTCCTTTAGTAGCCTTGGAAACTTGGGCAATCAAAAACCCATGTCACTGTATGTATCCTCAATGTCCCTCTCTTTCCAAACATTCATACAATCCTGTTTCCCTAAGAAATAATTAAATCAGGATGAGCCTCTTCTAGGAGAAATGCCTACACTATCCTAATAAGATGCATACTTAGAACCTCTCTACTTATTTCAAGGTTCTTCTACATGTGGTATCAAAGGATGGAGCATTAAGGAATGCATTAGTGCTCGCCATGATCTCTACCATGCTCAAGTACCCAAAGTAAATGTTTTTTAAACAGTGAAAGTCTCCATGCTAAGAAAATGAAGCTTTCAAGAGGTCTCCTGGCAGCCCCAACTGACATCCAGATGCAAAGATCAGATTGGAGGCTCTGTGTGCCTTCCCCAAGTGGGTGTCAAAATTCTGAAGCCTCACGTCTCTCCTAGTTTATAAGTACTGAGTGGACCTATGTTTCCTTCTTGGGAGCACAGTTGTGCCCTGTGATGATAGAAACAGTTCTTACTTGGTTTCCAACATGTATGTATTTTTTTCAGAACTTTCCATCATATTAGATAACATTAGTATGGCTACAACTTGCCACCCTGTCAAAATTTTAGATGGGAAAGAAAGATAATCATTTTTTATGCTTCAGCAGCTCCATCTTTGTTCCAGATAGTATCGTGGGTGGTGGAGGCCAGGCACATAAACATCATGCCACAGAGTGATGCCTGCTGGGGCAGGCAAATACTCCTGAACACAAGGAGATGCTGAGAAGGGGCACTGATCTCTGCTTGCATGAGGGAAGAAAGGACGGGGTACAGGAGTAGGAACGGGAAGAAGGGGTGAGAGGAGACATGGATTTTAAAGGATGAAATTCAAAAGGGGTCTGAAGGGGCTTCAAACATTGACAAAGTTTTTGTTTTTTGTTTTGCTTTGCTTTTTTTCAGGAACAAAAAGGAAGCAGGGATGAAGGAAAAAGAAATGTGAAAGATGGTGAATTTATAGGTGCTTATAGAGATGAGTGGGGTTGACTAGACTGCAGAAGATTAAGTCAGAGGTGGGGGAGGGCAGTTAAGTCTGTCAGCTTTCAGCTCCTGGGGAGCTCCCTTCATCTGCAGACTGTGAAGAGGCAGTTGGTTTAATTAGGTACGCTTGCTGGACTTCCCAAATACAACCTGCAGAAGACGTAAACCTTGCTCTGGGGGTGACTAGGCCATAACAAGCAATGAATTACGGTGTTCACATAGGACGTGAACTAGCTTGATAGGTACAGAATTGATGGGCCTGAGCTTTGCGAGCTGAAAAACATAATTTTAGTTATTGTTTCATATAAAAAATGGGTATTTTTTAGCTGGTGAAATTGCATAGCCAAGATGTCCTCTGTCTGTAGCCCTAAGAGGAACCAGGAACTTTAGCCACCTTGGGTGTGGTGTGGTAAAGGGGTTGTGGTTTTGTGTGTGTGCCTGGGGGAAGTTCTTCCAACCTTAAGCTGTACTCCTCTTTCCACCTTGGCCCCTTCCCTCTTGCATAAAATGAGTGCAACTTACAATGTTCTTACCACCTCCAGCTCCACAACCCCCTTCACCAGCATCACCTTCGGAACCACTGTGAATGTGTGGCTTGGTGTCAAATGTTTCATTAGGCGCTGAGTGCACATAATGAGACAAAGCAGCCAAATGCATCTGCCCTCAGAAGCCACACAGATTTAGGTGGATCAGAATAAGTATTTTAAATGGCAATACGTGTGTTGCTTTAGCGTGAAGCCAGGCACAAATCTTTGGTTTTACATTATCCTTTATCTTTATTGATTCCCAACTTTCTCTGCTTCCCTAGCTCTAGCCACATTTCCCCACAGCTGTCCCTGCTTTGGGAGTTTCCACTGGCACAAGACAGCAAACAGCTGAGCCTGCAGCCTCTATTGTCATAATTTTTTGACCATCAGAACAGGAGGAAACTATACCTGACAGGATTCCTTCCAAAAGACTCAGCATCAATTCTATCTTAGCATCCTCGCCAGACCACAGGACCAAATATCCCTGCCGCATCGTGAATGTTGTACCTAAAGATGCCTTAGCATCTCGTGATTTCTTCCCTGAAGCTCTGCGCCACAATAACTTGACTCTCCTGGGAGTGGAGAGAAGAGGATTTCTGTAGGAACTGAAACCAGTGACCTTATTAACGTTAAAGTGAGGAGAGAGAAAGAGGTCTAGGTCATGTCAGATTTATTACATAAATGAACAAGCTATAAAATCTAACGGTTTGCATTTGCTTTGTACAATCCAGTATCTGAAAAGAAAAAAATTGATGTAAAATTTTTCATAACCCTTTAGATTTTTGTCACAACTAATGGGTGTCCTTTGCGCATAGAGATAGTTGGGCACTTAATTTAGTGATATAATTTAATGGAAATAAGTGACTTAGTACTAATGTATATTTTAAACCTGGAAAGTTGCCTTAGGAAGCACTGGATCCAAGTCCATCATTTCAAAGACAAGTAAGTGGAGGAAGAGAAGAAATCATTCCACTGAGGTCACAAAGCAGCAGAGCTCGGGAAGGAGCTGATTCCCAGTCCAGTGCACTTCCACGAATGCAATGAAGTGCCTCAAAAGGATTGGTCAACCATGACCTTATTAACACATTGGGAGTTACCTGGACAACTACCTCCCTGGCAGCATGGAGAGCATCCTTCTTCCTGCAGGGAAACTGGGAAACTCTATTACCTGACTTCCCCGCAGGTGCTTAGCCAGCATTCCCTGGCACTTGCGGAGTGTGAGCACTTTGGAGCCAGACTTCCTGAGGACAAGCAGGGCTGCAGCCCAGCAGACCTCCTCTTCTTGCCGAATCAATAGACTCCTGCAGGGGCAGGGGTTACCGTTACCGGGACATGGTGCCCACTGCAGATATGGGCCTCATTATTGTTTAATCTGGATCTAGGTCAGTTTTGGCCAATTCTGTGTATTCTTTGCTCACTTTGTGTTGTGCTGCGGAATTTGTCCCCAGCCTTGGTGCATGGCAGGTGGAGAAGCCGCTGAGACCCACCTGGCAGAATACACATTTAACCTCTGATCTTTAATTTTCTAATTGCAGACTAGAATTAGAGCTGCTTCTAACTACTTAATAGTTCTCTCAAAGAATATATGATGAAATCGGCATGTGCTTTGCTGATGGGTGAGGTCTTTGACATAAAAGCATTTTATAATTTGGAGTGTTTAGGTTTTGCTTCTTCATGCAAGCTGCCTTGGTGAAAATGTACCACCTCATTCTCTTGCTAATTCCGGGCTTATCGCACATTCAGTGTTCCATAAAGGTTGACTTGAAAGCTTTCATTTAAAACCCAATTCATATGAATTAGTGTACTACTCAAAATGTCAGGCTGCTAATAGGACATACATAGCAACTGGAAATTGAAATAAGTGCATTTTAATAGAGCTCAGAATTAGGATTTCCTCTATCTGTTTGACGTAGTATCACAATTATAATTGAGGCTAAATTTTTTTTCTGTTGGCATTTAATGATCCTCTCTCCAGAATTATCAATCATACTGAATTCGCGTGTACCATTTTTTTCAGATGTAAAGTGGCTAAGAAAAAAAAAGAAAAAAAAGAAATCCAGAGCTCATTAATTATGGTACTGATTCTGAGGATCCTGTCACCTCATGCTAATAGAGGGACCGCACGGTCAGATTTAAGATCCTCCCACTGATATTTCTTCTAAGGAGTACCAGGTAAAGTCCAATTTAATGACTGCATCATGTAACAGTTATTTTCATTCTATTTTGTCTGAGAAAACTTTTAGCTCATCTTTTTGTTCTTTAAAATGTGGCCTGGTTATTTATACTGACCTGCTACTTTTTTTGAAGTTTTGATAAATATGAGTCCTTCTTTCAAACCAAATGCAATAAAATATGAATGCAATGCATAGCTTACCTCAGCATCAGTTTTTCCAGAGTTTGGAAAAATCAATGCGAATTTTGTTTCTCACTGTCATTTTCTTTATATGAACACCTGGGTCTGACATGAGGCCCAAGACAAAATAAAATAGTTTAAAAGAAATGTGGAGAAAAAAAAAAAAGCAGCGTTTCATTTTGGGTCATGGGAAAGTTTGATTATTTACTTCGTGAGTGCATTCATGCTCAGTTCTCAAAATGAAAGAAAGCATTTCTTTGTTATCGGAGATTTCCTAGACTTAAGACTATAATCAGTGATAAAATCATCAAGGAATGTCTTCTCTAAGTCCCTAAATTCTTCCAGGCTGTTATGATTTCTCTTCAAAACCAGAAGAGGGCAGTCAGGTTCCATGGTTTAGAAGCACTCGTCGTTGCTCCAGAAAGTAAGTTTTTAAATAAATCTCAGTCATTGGAATTAAGTTTTCCTTTAACGGTATTAAAGGGCATTTAGAATTACCTTAAGAAACTTCTCCTTTTATTAAAAACCTTACAACCTTTGTGAGATGGACATTTTCCACAAAAGGAGATGAGAGTATGTGTTTATTCATACATAATTTCCTGCAGAAATTATTTCCATTCCTATCGTCTGTCTTCAATATTTGGCTAGCACACAAGGAGGGGGAATAGCTGGTGTAGACAGCCCTCCCACTTTGTAGTTTTGTGATACTGCATAAGTATATATATATATATATATATATATATACACACACACACAGAGTACAAGGCAAAGGACACTTGTCAACTCTTCAACCTCACTTCAAAAAACAGAATTAAGAAAAAAAATATAGGATTCACAGCAATTGAAAAACTATCTGCCAGACGAACTGAAAATCCAACACCCTCCTAGCTACTTACCAGAAAAGATATGCTTGTAAACTAGAACTTTTGCAATACTATTACAATACTATTAAAAAATGTGACACACAACTCCCTAAACCTAAGCATATAGCTGGATACAAAATACAACATGCATTTTTGCTACTTTCTCTCTTCCTTATTAATAATAAAGCCAGAGACTACAAAGTTCTTCATTTCACTGAGAATGGGAAACCAGATAGATTTGGATGCAAGCCTTAGCATTTAGCCATATGTACACACATAAAAAGGGTAGTTGGGACAAATTATTTTATAGCACCAGCCTTAATTTAAATATACAAGTGGTAGTTAATTTTCTGGGCTCTAGTTTCAATAAAAATATAGCCACAAGAGTTAACTATAATTTAGGACACTTATTTTTGTTTTAAATGTTCCCTCTGTATTAATAGTGTGTCTAATGCTATTTTTAGATGTGTGTGGAGGAAAGCAGAGCTGTAGTTGTATACAAACAATATATATATATATATACAAGTGTCTTTATAATTTATGGGTGTACTCCATGTGCGTGTGCACGTGCGTGCATGTGTGTGTGAGATATCATTCTTTAAATTGCTATCAACTATAAGCCGACAAAGATGGGTGGTGGTGAAATTCACCAGCCCGTCACCCATGTGCCTTAAGGCCTGTGGATTGTTCAGGAATTCAGGTGATTTTCTATGGCTCCATTCTTCACTGCCTGCCCCACCACTCCTACAAATGCCACCTTCAGAAAGAGCTGAACTGAGAGTGACCTTGCTTGGCAAAGACTTAGGCAGCAACACTTTTCTCAGAAGAGGCCGTCATAATGCCAAGTTGTACTACTGCAAAGATGGGTACAGGGCAACTAGGGACTGGGGTGGGGGAGATGAGAGGGAAGAGAGATACAGCTTGCCAAGTCACTGGGGTCACGTATAAACAAACTTCAGCATTGTTTTATAAGCCCTTTATGGAGGAAAGGGGAGGATGGACACACACTGTGTCCTGGGCTCCATTTATGTTCTGCAGAAACCTTGGGGAGAGCTGCTTTTAAGAGACTGATTCGGTTGGGAAGATGATTTCCATCAGCTACTTTTAAAAGATACGTGCTATTTCAGCACAAAGCTGAAGCCCCTCAGAGCTGCACTAGGGATTAAGAAACGGCATGTATTTTAATGCCTTATGAATAGGAGTAGCTGATAAAAGAGGCTCTTGTTACCCCTGCTACATTTAAATGTGAAAAGCAGCTGCTTCTAGCAGGGAGGGGGTAGGGGAGTGGAGAAGAGATACATTATTTTCATAGGGATTTAATCTTCAGACTACATTGAAACCATAGAACACCATTGGCCATTCTCTTATCGGCGGCTCTCTAATCGCACTGAGATCTGTAAGATTGTGGAGAGTGAAGGGGGAGAGGGACTGGAGGCAGAGAAAGGATTGTGTGTAGCGATGAGGCTGGCCATTTTCATCTGTATGTAGGTTTTGAACCTCAGATCAAAACACATGCTTGGTAGAGTATTTTCTCCTTCCCTTCGAAGCATTAACCCTGTCAACTTTTAAAATGCCAGCCAATTAGAGTTTGATGCAACTCTGCTGTCTTCAGAAAATGCATTTAGCAACAAGCCCTGGGAGTAAGATGATCACTGTGACTGCGACCTCCTTAGGCAACATGGGTGGTGTGTGCTAGTTCGTGCGTGCGTGTGTGTGCATGTGTGTGCGTGTGTGTGTGTGTTTCTTGGGAGGGGTGTAGGCTAGGAAGCATAAAAGAGACTTTCTTATCCCATTTCAGGGACAGCATATTTCAGGAAGAATTCAAAAGATACCTAACAGAGAAAAGCTCTTTCTCCAAGTTTTAATTGCTGCCAGAAGCTGATGATATAAATAAGACCTAGGATTATTAAACTAGCAGTGTGTTGTCAAATGGAATGAGCATTTGGAAGAAGATGACTGAAGGATGCATGTCCTTTGATGGAATGAATGAATGAATGAATGAATCTGGGTACTGCTTTGCTTCCTTCAGATTATCGTTACATAATCTTGTATATTATGATCTTGAATTTACTGAATTTTTTCTGTATGTTAGACCTTGATGTGCTCATGAGATTTCTGAAATACTTGTTGCAAAAACCTAGGGTTTTCCTTCAGGATATTGTGCAGAAATCTTTTTCATAAGAATTAACTTCCTTCCCCACACTCACTATTTTTTCTTTCTTTCTTCTGTTTTTCTTTCTTTTTGTAATATCAGTGCTCTCAACAAGTTAAAGGATTAAAAACAAGCTTGGTAGTGATAAATCAGTACTTCTTGCCTAGTTTATAATTAAGGATAATTCACATGTAAAGGAATGTTTGACAGCTCTAGCCCTCATGCTTAGAAATTTGCTTCCAAATGAAACCAGTGAATCATTTGAAGGCAAAGTACAACTCTGGCCGTACATGCACATGATGGGCAGGAGAAAGGACTGCAAGATGATTCCTCTGCGGACCAAGAGGAAGAATAAGAAAGAGGAGAAAGGGCAAATGTCTAGCTCTCTGGCCATAAGTCAGAAAGACAGAAATGGGCAGCACAGTGCTTACATTCCACAGTGCTTCTCAAGCACGCCAGGTCTGTATCCCATAGCGACAAGGCACATCTCTCTCTCATGGTCTGACTTGTGCCTTTAATCAGATAGGAGGCATCCCTGCTCTAGGGTCCTGCACTCTGGGCTCCACACTGGCAAGTTTCTGGCAGCCTGGAGAAAGTCACTGTAGCCTGGGAGCCACAGCTAATGCCTGCTCTGGTGCCTGTTGTATGGGGTACATCGCTGCTAACAGGCTCACACGATTCCCATTGAGTTCAATCATTATTTTGATTTTCAGACCCAACTTCTCTTAAGTAAAAAAATAAAAGCCAGCAATCCACTCCCACCAAACACTGTGGCAAAGTGAGCAGAAGTAGCAGACAAGGGAGAGTCAGAGCTGGCCCCACAAGGTCTTGAGGGGTGTGTGTGGGGCGGGGGTCGGTCAGAGGAAGCAGTATGGCAGCTAGTTCTGAGCTTGGAGAAAGTTGCTGGGCACATGGATGCCCTTTTCTTTCCTGTTTCCCCTGCTTCTGCAATCTCTTGCAAGCCTTCTTTTTCCCTCTTCTCTTTTCTCCTTTTTAAATTTGGGCATGGAACATTAGGTTTGATGAAGGGAGAGCAATTTAACATCTTTTAACTGAGGGAGGTTGATTTTCATTTGAGACCAAATGGCTCATTTTTACCTTTTTAGCTCCTGGAAGAGTAAAAAGTGAGAGGTCAGCCTTGCGTCGCCATGGCAACCCCTGCAGCTCAGCCTGGAGCTGATGAAGGGAGGTGATAACAGAAGAGAAGTTTCCCTTCCTTCCTTGGTATTTTCTCCCCATTCAGGTATGTGCCTGAATATATGAAAACAATTATGTCTTCTTAGAAATATGTTTTAAAATATCATTACTAATTTGTCACCCCCACAGCTGTGATCCTGCATATCTCTCTGTAGATCTGTGTTCCTGTTTGGGCCAACCTAGAGACTACCAGTGTCATGTCCCCAGTTATACAAGAAAGATCCTGTGCACCCTGTGCTGGTGAAATCTGTCCTTCAATTCCAAGAGTCCACCCACCAGCATTCTTAAGGCCCAAAATCTTAATAAAGAGAAAGTCTGCCATTAGGTGTGCAAATCAAGGGCACAGAGCCATGACTTTCATACAATGCAGCTTATCTAAACTTACCCAAAATGAAAGTCTTGATGCTATTTTAGCTCAGGGACCTAGAAGAATACAGTGGAAAAGAGAAATTAAATGATAAATGTGTGAAAGAGGCCAGATTCAACTTTTCAGGGGAGCCTGGCCACAGGCAGGAAGTAATTTCCATGACCTGGATTCGAGTGTTCGACACACTGAGGTAATGCCCTCGTTGGTGAATGGGGGAAATAATGAACATCTTAAAACCCATGGGTCCCAGGCACTGCACTGGACATTCTATTATCTTATTGCCTATGATCCTCACACCAATTTTAGTTAGGTTGTTTAATCTTGTTTTTACAGAATAGGGAAAAGGAGTTCAGGAATGCTAAGCTATCTGACCACAGTCACAGATTCTGTTGCACACTCATCCACGTTTCAAGCGGGCTCTCTCCAGACTCATTAAAACATCCAGATGCATGCATAATAACTTGGTGTCGGAAGTCAGGAGCTTGTGCTTCTGCTCGTTAGTTTATTCATTTAGTTGCAATGAAACCCATCAACTGCCTGCTATGTTTTCAGTGCAGTTTCAGGTGCTTGAGAGACTGATAGGAAGATGCTTACATTGCTCTCTGAGAACTGGAGCTGAATGACTTGAATCTCAAGGGTGTGAACTTGAGCAAAACATAGAGCAGGACTGGGCTTCTACTGTCTCACCTGCAGCACTAGTCAGCATAAAAGGAATTTTCAAAGTGCCTAACAGGGTTCCAGATTCACTCACATAGACGCTCAATGAGTGTCCTCCTCCCCTTCACCTCCCTAGACCTTCATCTTGTCACTGTCTTGATGTTCTCCTTTGTGATGGCTGTCTCTCTGCTCTCTTGGCAACTGTGTTCTTCTCTCAGCTGCGCGTGTCTGGCTTGCTGGCTATCTGTGTGCCCTGTTAAAGCTGGAGACTTCCATTCAGGATTGGGGCAGTGTTGCAGAGAGTTAGAACCAGATCAAGGAGAGGAGTTTGCTCTGCCCTGTCTAGCTAGTGAGTGTCTTAGTTGTGCAATGATGGTTGCTTGGATGTCCTGAACTGATTCAAAATGTTTACTTTTCTTGGTCACTTTGACTTTGCAGAGGAGCTAGAAGTCTCAGGGCATGTGATCCTATGAACAAGGTGGATGAGGAGAAACGGTAATGTTATCTGACAGAAATTGCCATGAATATAGTGTTTTAAATCTATTCCAGAAATCAAGATAGCCATGAAAAGACACTCATGAAATAAGACTTTCAGAACTGCTTCAGAAAGTGGTAAGAACAATATAATGAAGGTGTTCAAAGGGAAAGGGAGTATTTTGAAGGGATTAAAGGGCGTGTGTCTTTTATAGTAATAAATTATTTTATTTTCATTGAAACATTTCACATGTTGTTTGATCAAAGATTGTATAGTGCATGAAGAGGCCATCTGAAAGAAGCTTGCCTGTCCCCTGCTCTCTCTCTGTCTTCCCTTTAATGGCTCAGTGTCAGCTCAGAGGCCAGGAGGTCACTCCCCTCGCTGTTTGCACAGACTCCAAGGGCTCTGCACAGCTTGGAGCTCTTCCACACTTCCTTTCTTGGGACAAGGTTTGAAGCCAGCTCTGACTTTACTTGGCTTTATAAATCTAGATCAGAGCTGGCTCCGAAGGACTTGACAAATTGAATCAGCTGAATGGCAACTACTCAATTTTTAGAAAGAAAAGGCACAGTGGATTACTAGTCTGTCCTTGCATTTTACTACAGTGTGAGTTACAGAAACTAAGGCATCCAAAAGCCATGGGTACAATACACTAAGGCTATGCAAAGGATGACTGGCATTGATAAAGTTGTGCATGGCACTGGCAATAAAATCCTCATTGAATTTTAGAGCAGGCTGTTTAACCAAATGCAACCTTAGTATTTTAAAGCTCAGAATCAAAATCTCAGTTACGAGCACCTTGATGTGAGCTGTGAGAGTCTATCTCCTCCGGCTCTCCCCACTCCTTTCCTTCTGCCTCCTCTGCCCAAATGACCCCTACCTCCTTCTCCTGCCTTCTTGGTATATAGAAGTGTGCCAGTATGTGAGTAGCACAAGGACCAGCCCTGCTTTGGCACCTACACTAGGAGGGAACAGGGAACTGGCATCTAAATAGGATAGGAAGAGTTTATTGCACACAGTGAAGGGAAAGTAAAAATTAGGTCTGGTAAAAGTTTAGTATGAGGTCTTATCTTAATTCTTGTGAAAAGATGGTTTCTTTGGTAGTTGGGCGTGACGGCACACACTTGTAATCCTAGCACTTGGGAGGCTGTGACAGGAGGAATGCCATGAGTTTAAGTCCAGCCTGGGCTACATCATGAGTTCAAGCACAGCCTGAACTAAACATTGAAATGCTGTCTCCAAAACCCAAAAAACAAACAATCTAAAAAGATGGTTTATTTGACCTCTCACTGTGTCTTGGCTTTGTCTCTTTATGGTGTTGTATTGCCTTGCTTTTATTTGTGTGATTATTTGTTTCACTGTCTCTCTGCCTCCATAGGATATATGTATATATATATATATATATATACTTTATATATATAATAAAGTAGATATATGATTAAAATTTGAAAAGAATTCATTATAGTAAAAGACACATTATCATGAATCCCCCTCAAAAATACCACCCCCCAGCCTCAATCACACTTTTCTCCTTGTTCTTGCATAATGCGCTAAGTATGCTCAAGGGACTAGGGAATACTCTGAGGGAGATTAATGGCAATGTGTCTTTTAATATATATATATTTAAATTTATACATTCAGTGTATCTATTGACCAAGTTGCCAGAGGGCAGGCACTGTGTCTGTCTTGCCTTCTATAAAAATCACAGCAGGGAGAAATGGACACTTGGGAGTAGGAGAAAGGGAAAAGAGAAAAGCACTTTTCCAGGCAAAAAGCAGCCAGCGGAAAGGTCCGGGCATGGGAAAAGGGAGGTGTCCCGTCTCCCTGACAGGTGAGGTGACACACAAGGACTCCTGGAGTTGTGCGTGGAGGGCATCCTGCATTCATATCCTGAAGTAGTACACGGATTGGGGGAACTGCTGAAGATTAGACTTGGATCAGGAATGAGACCAGAGGCATACCATAGTGAAATCATGTCAATGTTTTTGAAACATAATGACTGTACTGAGGAGATGAATGTTTTTAAACTGAAGCCTAGCTAAAACAATTTGTCATGGAATATTATTCATCCATTTAGCAAATGCTGATTAAGTGCCAGCCAGATGCCAGTCACCACTCAAGGCTGGGAAGAGTCACCATGAGAGACAGGCACAGGCATGAGACGGAGCTTATGCGTGGGTGGAGAGAAATAGTAAATACTCGTATGAGCAACAAAACAACACACAGATCCTTTCCCATCAGGATGGGCTGCGTGACAGTGAGGCCCAAGTAACAGCGGGGTTTCTCACCACAGTGAGGAATTCAGATTTTATTCCAAATGCAAAGGGAAGTGTCTGGAAGGAGTTAAACAGGTGGGCCGTGACCTGATTTGCAGGAAGAGCCTGTGGCTTGCTGGATGGGGAAGAAGCAGGCAGATCAGATATGATGGTGGGGTGCTGAGACAGGGTGTGCAGGATGAGTGCCTGAAGTGGAAACCACAGAAGTTTCTTATCCTCTGCGATGTAAGAAAAAAAGAGAATGTCATATAACACCTCAGGTTGGAGCTAGAGCTATTAAAAAAGATTGTCTTTCAGTATATTCAATTAGGAGACTTTGGAAGAAGATTTTTATGCAGAAGATTCAAGAATTTCATGTGAAGATATAAAGATTAGCTATTAGAAAGTGAAAGGGGTAATAAAAATATGGTAAATGTTTAAATTTAAAAAAATTATTGCAGTTCAAGACAAACTGCCACTAATTCCCCCTCAAAATTCCACTATTGGAGGCAGGTCTGGAAGTCCACTTAACGATGTGATCAGAAGTACAGTGAATGCTTTTGCTGAGTGACATCTAGCAGAAAGGTGAGCATGTAAAAAAAAAAAAACCTACAATGTGCTCTCACCCATCTTGTTCACTCGATGTGGCACCCTGTGACTTCTGGCTCTTCCCTAAAATCTAAATGACCATGGAAGGGAAACATTTTGAATCAATTCAGGACAACAAGGCAGCCATGACAATGCAACTAAAGACGCTCAGGAAATAGGACTTCCAGAACTGCTTCAGAAAAGGGTAAGAACAATGGGACAAATGTGTTTAAAGGTAGGTGGAGCATATTGAGAATTAACAATAATATGTCTTTCCCTGTAACATTTTTTATTTAAGTATTCTCTGTATTTTTCAGTTACATTTCCATATCTGACAAAGACTCCAGGATGTGATATGTAGAGAATATTTTTGTTACAGTATCGTATAAAAAAGTAGACAAAGCTTCTGTAAATAAGGAAGGGAAGAGGGGTTAAAGGGTGAGTAAGGGAATAGGAACAAAAAAGGAATCAAGATATATCATGTACAGGTACAAATTCCTTATGATGAATGTGATCAGTATACATACCTAAAATGTACCAATAAACTCAATTAATAAAAAAGTCAAAAAGGTATAAGATAAAGTTATGTATGTATATATACTAAAGAAGCAGATAGGAAATTGCTAATGCTTATTTTGGGGGTGAATGTTCAATTAAATGCCTTCTTTATTGCACTATTTGTATTTTCCAGATTTTTTTTAAAAGCCCTATTAACTTTGTGAAACAAAAAATTACTTTGAGTCATCACAGGAGAAGATAATGCCTACTTAACCTGAATGTTTGGTTAAATTCAGTTTTAGATCCTTTCATTGGAAATATATAGAAAAATAAAAGTTAAAGGAATGAAGAATTAGTAGAGACATTAAAGTAGATATTGAAGTGAGCCACATGTTAGGTAAATACTTTGTAAGGTATTGATGTTACAGGCCTGAAATTATCATAGTGTTTTAGAAAATAATGAGATTCTGGAGGCCAATAGCAATGTTAGTTATTTCTTTTATATCACCATCTGTAAACATGCTCTCCAGTAGCAAGTTCTGCACAAGATATCACCACGATGTTCTGAAACGATACCACCCAGTGCCGCTTCTGTTGTTGCTGTGCTAAACCAACGCAGAACTCAGTGTTAAATGCAACCTTCTGCTCAACTTGGTACCTATGGGCCCAGAAGATGGATGAGGGAGTCTCTGTTCTTTTTGTTAAGCCTTGGTCTTGCTGAAATATTACATGTTGGAATCATTGTATTAAAATTCTATTTTGCTATTTATTTTGGGGCATCTTACAGTATTCTATTCTACTATTTCTACCTGGTTTTCCAAGTGGAGTGGAAAAACTAAAGAACAGTGTGGTACAAATGACTTACCATCAAGGTAGGAGAAACCAAGAAAAACCATTTGGGGCTAATTAAAAGTAGCATTTGATTTTTTTTTACATAACAAAGTAATTTCAGGGAAGCTCTTGTCATATACTTTATGGGCAATGATTTACCCATTTAATAAATACAATCGAGTAACTTTGCAAAATTCTATGGAAATGTCAAAAAAATAGAATTGAAAACCTGAAAGACTACCCTACAAAAACTGGTTTTCTCTTCCTAATATTTGAAATTCAGAAGAAAGTCTTACTGAACTGCAGCACATGTGAAATGAGCTTAGGGCTGCTATGACCTGGGTATTTTACCTTGCAATATTGTTAAAAGAATCAAATGAAACAGCATGCAGGAAAAGACAAATATAATGTGGTATGTAGTCAGAAGTTTAGAAAACAGTGGCCATAATTAGAAACATCTAAAAGGTAATAAATTCGGAAGGCTTTCACAGAACTAATCTTTGGAGAAAGTGTTCCTTCTTTTTCTTTTCTTCTTACTTCTGCTCTTTTTCTTTATTTTCTTTTCCTATTTAACTTTTGGGGATATAACTAATTTTTATATCACAGAAAGTTATTTTTGTAGTGATTATTGAGAAATATTTAGCCTTAAATCTCAGGCAAGAAAACTAATAATCTTTAAATACTACCTTTCTAAAGCTCTAAAAATGTAATTTTTTTTCCTTCTTTGAGTTTCCATAGCAATTCGTTTGTACCTGTAGTTAACTGGGCTCTGTTTTTTACCTTATCAACAGTTTCCTTATTGGATTTTTTGGTTCCTTAGAGGAATATGAATCTAACTCATCAATCTATATTTTCGGTGAAGAATAAAGGGCACTAAATATAAAATTACTTGATTAAGTCAATTTTTAAAACATTTGTCAAGAAATTACTGTCTTAGCCAGATGTGGTGGTACGCACATGTAAGGAAGATTTGGATTTCTAGGCCAGGCTGGGCTCCATAGAGTTCAAGACTAGCTTGGACTACATAATAAGACTCAGTCTCCAATTGTAAACAAACAAACAAACAAATAAATAAATAAATAAATAATTTTAAACAGTGCTTTCTGTGTTTTTATTTCTGTGAAAGTAGAATGAGAATACGTGACTCTATTTGAGGCCATGCACAATCAGAGTTTGAAAATTTCCCAATTTCTTTGTAATGGAGGCTTTAATTTTTCAAAACTGAAGAACAAAGTCTATAGATTAAGAATTCATTTCAAGTAAATAGCAACACCCAATGACAACTGCTCAAGAGGGAAGAGCCTATCTTATACCTCCACCAAGTCTGTGTCATTGCTAGGTTCTGAGCGGCTTCTGAGGGAATTCTGAGGGAGATGCAGGCGGGAATCCGCAGGGACACTACAGCTTACTTTCATAATTCATCATTTCTGTTGAGCCAGAATTTTGCCCACCATGGTGTCAGATAAAGTGTGGCACATTCTCTGCCTCTGATATTTAAAATGTAAAATGTAGTAGAGTAACAAACCGAGACGCTTTCATGATAACTAAGGTACTTTGGTGCTAAATGCATGCACCCAATCTCTTAGAACACCAAAGAAGGATTGAAGGAAGACATTTGAGTTTTTAAAGCGAAGGATGAATTTCCCAGGGAGACCTAGTAGGTCAGATCTTGAATGCTGGTGAGTCTACTAAAGGGTTTAAGACATTATCCTTTGAGCAATGGAGAGGCACGGATGGTTTTTAAGAGGGGAACTGACATGATCAGATTTGTGTTTTAGATAGATGGCTCTGGCAGCAGAGTAAGATGGATGGGTGTAGGGGAAAGGAACTCACGGTAGTGACAGCAGCTTCAAGGCACAATTGTCCAGGCTTCCAATAAATGTTTGTTTTTAAAGAGACAAATATTAGAAGTGCCCACTGTGCATGGAGACCCCTGAGGGAGGAGTCATGCCTGCTGGGGTGTCACATGCTAGGGAAGAGACAGACAGCTTCACTCTGGCCGCTCCCATGGGCCTGGTGTCTCATGGAGGAAACCCTTGAAGATCAGGCAATTTCCATGCCCAGGAGGCAGATATTGCTGTCCCTTTCCAAACATAAACTGCGCTCCAACATTCCAAGATGATTAGATACATTTATAAATATAACCCAAACATGTTATTCTTTGGTTTCCAGGATGGAATAAGAAAAATAATACTTAAAGAGGAAAATATTCATCTGTTCTTGTTTCTGCCTTTTATTTTATTTTTTTTCCTGGTCCAGTGCCAAGCAGCTTAAAATCAGAAAGTTAGAATTAGATTATGCAGCCATTTTAGTTCCTAGATGCATTGGAACATAGCAAAAACGTGCATGGTGAACCAGACAGGCCCCATAGTTTACAAATAGGATACCCTCGGCTGAAGGAAGGGATGATCTTCCAAACCAAGAACTTCAGAGAATTTCGGAGGAGATAGTTCAGATAGCGTGAGTTTTGTTTCATTATGTAAGGTATGTGTGGTAACGAGGCCAGTTCTCACTTCATTAAACTATTCCAAGCCCACCTTGGTACAGATGTGAGCCCTTGGAATAAGGAGTGCTCTTCCCCCCAACAGGAAGCCATAATCCATGGTCTTCTCAATACCAGAGATCAAAACAGTCATGGGTATGACCTTGACACCTCGAGGTTAATACATTTACAGTGAGAAAACAAATTCATTTTGAT
>RJWT010000710.1:0-59218 GCA_004365215.1 Cuniculus paca | reverse complement strand
GGAAAGAAAGTTTTGCAGGGTACATCAGTGTGGGATGGAATTGTTTTCTTTCAAGACTTGCCTTACCTCACTCCAGGCTCTTCTTGACTTGATGGTTTGTGTTGAGAAGTCTGCTGTGATTCTGATGGGTGTTCCTTTATAGGTGATCTGTTTCTTTTGTCTAACAGCTTTTAATATTCTGTTCTTGAGTTGAATTTCTGGGATCTTGATTATTATATGTCTGGGTGTGGATTTGTTTTGGTTATAGCTAGCTGGAGTTCTATATGCCTCACTTATTTGAATGTCACTTTCTTTTTCCATGCTTGGAAATTCTCAGAAATTATTTCTATCAGTAGGGTCCTGATGTCATTTGTCTTGACCCCTGCTTTTTCACTCACATTTTTAATTCTTAAGTTATGTTTCTTTGAATTGTGTTGCAGCCATTGAATTGTTGCTTCTTGGGTCCTTGTTATTTTTAAAAGATCTTTCCTTTTGCAATCACAAGTTACAAACCTGTTTTCAAGGTTTGAAAGTCTATCTTCAGCTTCTTTCAGGTGGTTTTGCTAGCTTTCAATGGAGGTTTTAATTTCCTGGATATCTCTTTGAATCTGTTTCATGCACTCTCAATCTCTCTTATATTGTTCATTCATGGTTTCCCTCATTTTCCTATGCTCCTCTGTTTTTTAAATCTGTGTCTTCTTTAGAGATGCTTAGTAATTCTTTCATTATGTTTTTCATTTCTTCTTTTACCTGGGATAGAGTTTCTATTCTAATTTCTCTTATAACTTCATCAAGTTGTTTCTTCACTTCAGTTGACATCATTTCAGACATCTCAGGTGTGAGACTCCTGATCTCCTCCATGTTTACCTCTCCTGGACTTGCACTGCTTGGGTTGGATGCCAGAGTTTTCCCTCTTCCTCTTTGTCTTGACGTATTTCTGATATCTTTCACAAATACTGCTCTATTACCCACAGTAACATATTTCCACTGTTCAGGAAACTTCATGTTACTTAGCCACATTTATACTAGAAATCAAAAGGAATCCTGCTAAGAGAGTTTGATGCAAATGCACATTGTTGAACTTACTATATATTTGAGAAAGAAGCCTTGCTTTAAAGTCTGCTAATAATTATGGCATAGATGTCAAACTCCTGTTTTTTTAATCAGGTTTTCTTATCCTGTTCCAAATATTGGGAAATTGGGTGGTTTTATGGTTGGCTTACATAAAATATGTTCTAGTGTAGCCAATATCATGATTTTGTCATTGACTGTAAGTAACTTTAGAAGTTATCTATGATAATTTGTAAGTTCCAAATTTAAATGACTGGTGATGAATAATAATAATACATTGAGCATTATTTTGAACATTGCTTTTTGCAATGCACTAGGGTTATAAAGATAAATCACACCATGTCTCCCTGTCAAGTTTACATTCTATTATTAAAAGCAGTTGTTTAAACAAATAAATGTCACATAGTGTACCACATTCTATAATTCCAGCTGAGTTCAAAGTACTCCAGAAGGAAAACAAAGCAGGAAATGTCTGACTGTATCTAGGAATAACTGTAAAGGCTTCTTAAGAAAGATGACACAAATTAAATCATAAGGAATTTGAGCAAAGTATGGTTTTCAGTCTCTGTTTAATTCTAAATTTATGTTGGGTTCTCTTGTTTCTCTTGTACATTGATAAAATTTCTCAACTGAAGCTTTTAAGTGAGTTGGAGCAAAAAATACTTTTAAAACACTTTAAATATAAATAATTGTACCTGTGCACAGATTTATTAGCAGAAATAGATGCATCTTGAGAAATATTAAACTTGATGTTGATGTTGTACTTTGAATTGTTTTCTCAACTGCAGTGACAGTACAGCACTAATGATGGATTGCTGTGATCTCCATGTGTCTGGAATCAACTGTGAAAGATCACACATTTGTCAATGAAACTTCAATGGCCATGTGTGCAATCTGTAAGAAATGCAGTAATGGATTGTCCCCTGCTAGAATCAACATGACCTTGACCTCCATGTCCCATGAAATCTCATCACACCATGTTGTCAAACCATGCCAATGAAGGAAAACCTTTGGGAGAGAAGGAGTGAAGAAAGAGTCAACTCTCTGTGAATTACATAATTTGAAAATTGCTTTGTTTATTCAGAAACCTCAGCTAATCTGCTACTAGTGATGAGTGTGTGCATCTGCTGAAAGATAAGAATGTTTTCAAGGGAGGATCAGTGGAAATAAAAGGGTTGAGATGACTGATATTAAATGAGAAAACTATATAAATTTTGATGCTTTGGTTTTTTTGAAGTGTCTACTGAATCTTTTTTTTAACCAGTCCTACAGAACCCCAAAATTTGTGGGGGTTACATTCCTAGAGCACACGAGAATTGTAAAAAAAAAAAACATGTATTTCAGATATGGTCAGAAAAATGCCTAAATTGAGCTATTTTTATAGTTTAAACCCTAAATATGTTGTGTCTCCCACAGTTATGTAATTTAATTTAATAAAATATGGTATTAATGAAACCTTAAAATGTGCAGGGCATTGTGACACTTTCTAAGGGATTTTAAGTTTCAAAGAACAAAATTGCAAACCCTGGATATAGCTACACCCAGTGGTACAGCAACTCCTTATGATGCAAGAATGCTGGTGCATCTACTGGATATGTGTTACAGGGCAGCAGCCAATCAGCACAAGGAGAACTGAATAATGCTCTTGGATTGGCTACTTGCAAACTCTCCATGGGGAGGGAGACTACAGAGGATATTTGCAGTTTCCTTGAAATTGTGGGGATTTCCATGAACAATTATTAGTTCGGTTCTAAGGAAAAATCTGAGAAGGACTGAGGGCACAAACCCCGAACCATAACTCAGCAGGAGTATACTATATTGCAGAAAATACAGGGCCTCAGATTTTCAGACAACTGGATTTATTAGAATAGGAACTTGGATTCATGTAACATAATGGGTACTTCAAATCTTAATGGTATCCACACCTGTAAAACAGGTCCAGTTGGCCTGTCACAGCTCAAGGAGCAGATTAAAAATGACTGAGCAGAGTGATTATTAAAGTGAAACAGCAAATGGTTCCACATAAATGCTAAATAATCACATTGTTTCTAGACACTATGGCAAGAGTCTCCAGATAAATTCTGAGCAGACTAGGGCCTATTTGATTTGCATTTAACATCAAAAAATACACTTTTTGAAGTAATTTTGTTTTTATATACTATAGCTTCTAAAGAGCCATAAATCATGTTTATGTCTCTGAGGCTCTGTGAAACTCTTGATTGAAATGAAATGTATCGTGTGGCTTCTGCACTGATTTTGCTTTAGTGAAGAAAGAGATTCTCCAGACTACATACAAATGCATATGTAATATAGATGCATTTTCCCCAACGCAAAATTTCACTGCCTGTTGCCATGAGAAATAAAAATAAGCTTTGTCATTAAAACTGAGTAGGAGACTTCGAATGTGGCTCAGTTGTAGTGTGTGTATCTACCATGCACGAGGCCCTGGATTCCAACCTCAGCACTGCAAAATGAAAAAAGAAAACAGTAGGATAGTTTTCTAGTATTTTTAATGAAAATATAATTATTGAAGGTAGAAACTAAATTCTATTTCTGAACATGGTACAGTGAACCTAGTGTATCACTACAGAGACTCTGAACATAGGTTTAAGTGCAAAAAAACTCACATATATAGCTATTTCTCTAATAATAAGTTTATGGATTTCCTTCACATATATTTTCGAAGTAAGTAGTACATAAGTAAGTATTACATGAAATATGTAGACCATATAAAGGTCAATTGCCCGGGTGAGCTTTTTGCAACCACACTGAATAAGAAAGAAATGAATGTTCACTATGTTTAGTTATTAAAGTGCAGGACTTTTTTCTTTACAGCATAGTCCTGGTATCCTGACTGAAAATCACCATTATACTACTTTTTTCTCCTCATTAGAAGAGGAAATCAACAGATTTTAATTACTCAGTAAGGCAGTATTTTTCTTCTTCCACTTAAAAAGATCTAAGCAAGGGAAGAAAGAGGAACACTGTAAACATCCTCTAATTATTTTTCTCTCTCATTTTTGGAAATTATGATGATTTGTTTCTTTACATTTTTATAAAGTTGTCCCTAACACCTCTTTAAAGTGAAGTTTCAAATAGTGGCCTGCATGAACAGAACCCTAGGGATGTCTGTAAGATGTGGAAAATTTTGCCTTTCATCTCCATCCCCACAGACCTTGTGGACAAATGTGGAATCTCACTCTCATTCAGAAGTGGAAATAGTAATTTAGGGGTAGCCTGATAGGTGTGTTACCTCTGCAAACACAGCAGAAGGTCTTTACTGAGTGGAGTCCCATGGATAGCTTAATGTTCTGTCTTTGCCCTTTGAAATTCTTAATAATTTACTAACAAGAGGCTATGTGTAGTTTCAGCTTTCTCTAGGATCCAAAAATCATGTACAAGTATGTCCTGATTTGGGGCAATACTTTGAGCTTGGTTGGCAATGCATTTGCTATGGCATCTAGGACATGTAAAATCTCTGATTGACATTTGTCTCTTGGTGTCCAGAGATATTGGTCTCATTCTGACTCAAAGAAGCAGATTACTGTCCTCTCTGTGGATGTTAGAGAATACCCAAGTTTAATAGGTCCCCTAATAAACCCACCCTACTTTTGGTATTTCCAACCTGAAGCGGAGAGAGGAAACTAAAATCTGCCATGCATTTGATGTTGGCAAGGCATGCAAATACAAATGTAAACGGTTTTCAGAAACCCCAGAATTATGTGATTTATTTAAGTTCTTCAATTTAGTGAGCAGGTTATCACTCCTGTTGTTCTCTTTAACATATGAAGCTCCCAGGTCAGAAGTCTCACATTAGAGACCACCAGCAATAAATGAAGCTAATTGTTCATGAAATGATAAAAAGAATTAAAATTACCATTTTTGAATAATGGTAGATCCTAGAGCAAACTGAAAATGCATAGCCTCTTGTTAGTAAATTAAGAATTTCAAAGTAGTAAGTTAATGAAAGTTTCACATTTAATACACTGAAAGCAGCTAAAATTGTTTACTTTTTTCCACTCCATGCAGGTTTTTGCTAACTGTGTAACCTCAAACTCCTGTATTGATTTCATCAGGTATTTTCTTTTATTACATAGAAGAAGATCTGTCCAGGCTGCAACAGAACACTGAGATTCATTTTGAATCATATTCTAATAGATCTTTCCATATCTCATCATCATTACCTCTCCTACGTCCATCTTCCATCTATATCAGAATATTTTGAATTTCATGTATTTTGTCTTTCTCCTTGGACAATAAAAACATCAAAGGCAGTAGTGTTTCTCTCTTTATATGCCCAGATCATTGTACACTGTAGGCCATTAATGACTATTTAGTCAACTGGATTAATCTTTTCATTGTCAATTTAGGAACATTTTGAGTGAGTAGGCATGCAAAAAAATCTATGAGATTTTTGACAGTAAAAGTAGTACAAAAAAAATTCAGTTGAAAGTTCAAAGGGAGGAGTTGAGGAAACTGGAAAGCCCTCATAAAGGAACTAAAGGACAATGGTTATTTTACAAAAAGTTCGTCAGGCAATAATGTAGTATTACTTTGAAAACAAATATGATAAAAAGGGAAATTTTATTTGAAAAGAATTAGACTTGCTGGGATATAGGAATGTCTGAAAATGTTTCAAGAAAATTTTTTATGTTTATCTATGTGATACTGGCTTTCTGATAAATCTGGCTTTCCAAGCAACACCACTCACACATATGGAAAGTGTAAAATTGTATTTATCTTCCTGTTTATTTAATAAACATTAACCAAATAACTATTTTACTATAGTGTACTAAAAGCAACATAATTTATTAAAAGTAAATGAGACTCACAAAAAAATTATGACTCAGTTACCAAGCCTTCCATCCATGCTTTTTATGGATAGGGCATATGTCTGTACTTAATAATTCTTTGTACAAAAATATGAATAACTCAATACTACCAAACTGTGCATTTAAAAATGGTTAAGGGAATATTCTTATGTTACATGTTTTAAGTAACATTTTAAGGAACAAGCTCTATCATAAGAAAAAGGCTATTAAAATAGGCAAGGATCTGAGCAGAGGACACCTGACCAAATAATTTATAAACATAATAAATAAGCAGATGAAAAGATGTTCAACATAATTTTTATTGTTGAACTGCAGATTTAAAAGGTGTAATACTTCTGAAAGCATTAGAACGGTGAAAATAAACTGAGAGCACAAATTTCTGATGAGAATATGAAGCAAGAGGAACTTCTATTTATTGTTTATGGAAACACAAATTGATGCATCAACTTTGGTGATTTTTTACAAAGCTATACTTGGTTTTACCAAACAACCCAACAATCACTTTTTTAGGTATTTATCAAATTAAGTAGAAAAGGTTTTCTACACTAAGACCTTTAAAAAAATGGTTAAAGCATCTTTGTTCATAGTAACCAAAAACTAGAAGCATGATTTTCTTTAACAAGTGAATACATAAACATAGTAGAATGCATTCGCATAATATAATATTCAACAATAAAAGCAAGTAAAATATAAAACCAAAAAGACCTGAATTAATCTTAAATGTATCAGGGCCGGGGAGTTGGCTCAGTGGCCTAAGCTCCAGCCTGGTGAGCATGAGGTAATGAGTTCAATCCCTGGTGCCGCAAAAAAAAAAATCTTAAATGTATATTACTGAGTACTACCAGTTTGAAAAGATTGTATACTATATAATCAATATGGTCATTCCAGTTATATAATATCTGCAAAAGACAAAAGTGTATAGATCATTAAGAATTACTGCTTGCCGGTGAATTAGAGTAAGATTTTTTATTATTAAGTTTATTCATACCATTTAGATATACAAAATGATTCATTCATCATAGGGAATTTGTACCTGTACATGATCTATCCTGATTCCTCTTTTTTTGATTCCCCTCCACTCCTTTCAACTTCTCTTCCCCTCCTTATTTATAAATTTTTTAAATTTTGTCCTTATTTTCTCATTTTTTCTTTTCCCTTTCTCCTCTTCCCCTTCCCCCTTCCCTTGTTTCCTTTTCCTTTTGAACAATTTCTTCCTATTTCACAATATCTATTTGACATTTTGGTTCTCATTTGCACTTTCATTTTCATTTCAGAGAGAATGTGATACTTCAAGGACGATATGGGTGAAATGTAGGGTACTTTTAGGATGAGAAAACTTCTCAGTATGGCAAGAATACCATTGATTCCTGATATATTTTAAAAACTGACATTATTTTATAGCATGAAGAATAAAACATTATATGCAAAATTTAAAACAGGATATTAGAGTACCACAGGAAGGAGTACAGACTATCAAACTATGTTCTAAATATGAAATAATGTAAGTTAAGGAGACATGAGAGGGGAGAGGAACATCTTAAGTAACTTGTAAAATGAGTGACGTACACAGTAAACACTGTATCATGAATTATTGGCATACTGGTTATGAATTCTGACATTCATTTGCATGTATTCTGTGATTGAATGATTAAGTAAGTTGATAGTGGATGATTGGTGCCAGATTTCTCACTATTATAGTGAGAATTTATAGATAAGAAAGGGGATAAGGCTGGAATGGTAATATTGTAACAGATTAGAGTAGCAGACTTTAGAATGTACTCATATGTAGCTTAACATAGCTAGAAGTCTTACATATGGAAATATTTATAGACATATGTGTACACCATGGATTAATGTGCACACATATATTTTCTTGCCCTGTCAGTTGAGAAGACCTAAAATAAATTGCACCCTCTAACAAGTATCCCTATCACCCAGATACTCATTCTTAATTCTCATTCTCCAATAAAATGAACTAGGGCTCCTTGGAGCAGTGTTTGATTTTAGTACAAGATTGTCCTGGAGCATCTTATATGGCAAGTAAGAAAATTATTTTAGTTCATTCTGTGTGGCAATTTAAAAAACACATGAAGCCATGTAATGTTTAAAGAAAAGAGTTTTATTTTGACTCACAGTTCTGGGAATTAGATTGGGTTACCGCATATGTGGAGGGCCTCCACTCCATCACTACCTTGAAGAGCAGAAAAGGAAATAGCCATGTTCAGAAAGGGCTAAGTGTGTCAAATGGCCTCACTTTATAACAACCTGCTCTTGTGAAAACTAACTAGATCCTGAAATAAGTACTTTAATCCTTTCTGAGGGTGGTGTTCCCTGTAAGATAATCACCTTCCACTAAGCCCCACATCTTAAAGATTCCCTGCCTCTCAAGACTACCAAAAGGTTCTCAGTAAATGAACCTTTTAGTGGTAAACTATATCCAAACCACAGAAGAAACTTCTTATGTGTGTTCATGTGTACACACACACACACACACATACATGGATATATCAAACGTAACCTGGAGGCAATTGAAAGAGCTCCCAATGACCAAAACTAGGACAATTTGGACCAAAAAAATTAGTAGTATTAAATTATAACACAAAGGATAAGATAAATATCCATAAGTACACACAAACATTTATAATAAGTTCAAGAGAAGAGACCAATCTTCCAAAGAGAATAATTCTAATTTATGAAAGATACTGCCTTAAGAATGTAAACATAAATCCTCTGTAAGTGTGAACTGAACACAGTGACTCCTTTCTAAAGAGTTTAGTATGGAGAGGTGGACAACGGAAAAATTTTCTGATGAAGAAACCTGATGACAATTTCAGACAGGGAATCATGGTCAGTAATGACAGTGATAAATCCTGTTGGTGATATGCACATTTTCTATGTTGTGAGAAAAATGATGATCTGGCCTTGTGATCTTTCTCCCAGTATCCCATTCCCCTGTTCAATCATGAGAAAGTCATCAGACAGATTCCAGTCTTACACAACACTTGTTCATTCATTCTCAAAACTAAGTCATCATCAAATATAAATAAGATCTGAGAAATTGTCACAACTCAGAGTAGACTAAAAAAACACAATTATGGAATATCATGGATAGGATCCTAGGACAGGGAAAAAAAGATACCAGTAAAAACTAAGATAATCTGAATAAAGTATGAACTCTAATGAATAATAACACATCAATATTGGTTTGCTACTGTACAAATGTAGTGTATTGATATAAAATAGAAGTTATTATATGCAGGGCATATGAGAACTCTCTGTACTATTTTCTTAATATTTTTGTCCATCTAAAACTATTAAAAATGTGGCTTATAGAAAAAGTTAACATTTTAAAATTCTAAGAGCAAGAAGATACAACAGTTAATTGTGGTTTATTTTTCATATTCCAAAGCTTTATTTTATTCACGTTGTATTCTTTACTGACATATAAACACATGATAAAAAATAAATTTAAATTTTTTAATTTTCCAAGACGATTCACAAAAGTTCCTTAAGGAGTTGAAGGACAATTCTTTTTGAGTATATCTTAATTGTTTTAATAAAATTGCTACTTTACAAACAGACCCACCCTTAAAACATAATAGTTGTCAAAATTTAACCTATAAAGTATCCTTCACCCAGAAGAAAAATATGTAAGATTTGCTTCTCTACAAATCTGAAAACTACCTTAGTTGATTTCTAATGTTTTCTTTGAACCACAACCCTATTTCTTTACATAACTAGACAGAATCTTAAAGTTCAGTGTGTGAAATCTCAGTAACTAAAAATCTAGAAAACCTTCATCGTTACAACTACACTAATACATTGGGGATTTCAATGTAAAATGTAAAAACAAAACTTTTTTACTTTCCCTTTATACATATGAGGCCTTCTTATTGTTTTTTGTTTTTTGCTTTGCTTTTGTGGTGCTGAAGATCAAATCCAGGGTGTTGTGTTTGCTGGCTAAATGCTTTACCATCAAGCTCAGCCCTGCTTATTGCTTTTGTAGAAGCTACATTTTATTCAGCAGATGGTGAATGTGGTTTGCTGTATTCTACTTTGCTAAGTTAGTATCATGTTTAAAAGAGAGAGAGAAAGCTATTAGTTCTGATACTCTAGAGCTAGATAATGATCACATAAAAGACAGTTCACCTAATGTGAAAAGTCAGTCTTTATTTTTTTCACCATTTTGTAACTTCTTTTTAAATTGACATTACTATTTAGAAAATGAATTCTATGCGCATCTCTTCAAAGGCTAATGTAAATTGCATCTTTTGCACGAGCTGTGCTATACTATTTTATAGGAACTATGTTTTGAAGTCAGCCAGGTGAATGGAGAAAAGCAATGAAATTTAGAGATGGACCACCAGCACTTGAACCCCTAGCTCTGTTCATTGGATAGGTATGGATATTTAAATTCATAGCTTCTTCAGCTATGAAAAGGAGATGAGAATAAAATTCAATGTTTCACTGGAGAATAGAGTATAGTCATGCATATCCAGAGCACAGTTCAGTGTCTAGTACATGGAAGGTTTTAAGACATATTAGCTCTTAGCCTTCCACATTGCATTTGGGGAGACTTTTTTTTAATAGATAAGAAATATGGTCAGTTTGAGATATCACTCAGTAGCACAACACTTGCTTAGTATGTGCAAGGTGCTGAATTTAATCCTCACTACCACAGCAAAAGAAGGAAGAAAGAGTGAAAAGAAAATTAAAAAAGGAAAAAGAATATTATGAAGGCATAACAGTACCATAGAAAATCAGTTTATATCTGGAAGTCAAAAATAAAATTAAAATCCAAAGTCCTAAAAAATATATTTTGAGACCTTCATTAGATGTTTATACAGTACCTGAAGTGAGGCTTAGAAGAAAGTATACTATTTTAATAATTTCAAGGGTATTTGTTATAATGTTATTGAAAGCAAAAAACTTAAGGAAAAATTCATCTAGTAAAGTAAATAATGACACATATATAAGATGAAATATTGTAAAGTTTGTAAAACTGTGTGGTAGAATTTAAAAAAAGAAATGTCAAATCATAGAGTGGGAGAAAATATTCACAATACAAAGAAGTTACATTTTTTGTATAATGATATTATACAAATCAATTAACAAAATAACTTCAATGACAAAATATTTTAAGGTATGTTTCACAATAATGATCTTAAAAAGTACTCAGCCTTATAAGTAGTCAAGGATATGCAAAATAGCACCACAATGTAGGATCACTAAACAAGAGAAGGCTTAAAATTGCAAAGACTGATATTATTAAGTGTTAGCAAGGTTGTAGGGCAACTGTAATTCTCATATGACTGTAAAATAGTGTAAGTCCTTACAAAAACCAGTAGGAATTTTATAGTAAAGTTAAACAGATTGTTATATTATCACCCAGCAATTTCATTCCTAAGTATACATATATAAAATAAACTAAATTCTTAAGTACATAAAAACTAAATTCTTAAGTACAAAAAAAAATTCAGATAATTACACAGCAGCCTTACACAAGACAAGCAAAAACTTTAAGCAAACCAAAATGTTTATCAAAAAGAAAATGGGACACACAATGTTTATAAAGTATTCTTCAGCATCAGAATGACCAAAATACTGATACACACAATAGCATAGAGACAGTACCAAAACATGTTAATGAAACAGGGCCAGCTGCATATTTCCATTTCTAGGTGAAGGTCTAGTAGGAAGGTCAGTTATGCCACATTAAGAGGGTCCACTTAGTCTGAAGTTGTATCTTACAGAGGAAAAAAAAATACATTTTCTGTGGGAACATATTTTTTGTGTGTTGGCTATCAGGGACACATCCTATAATTGTCTATATTATATATTGTACACGTGTTTTTCGTCTGCTAATAAATTAACTTTTCCTCGAAGCTTTTTGTAGTCTCTTGCCTGTAACGTTTCTGTGAAAGGAATAATATATCATATACAATGGCTAACACAAGACAGTATAGTCTATGATTGATCCACAGAATACTTCATTATAGCTTTGAGCAATAGCCTGATAAACTAAGTCTGTTCATTTTCTCTTCTTGCTTTTTTGAATTAAGCTCCGATTATGTCAGAGAATCCTGAAGTATGTCACCACCTCATAATCCCCTGACTAACCTTTACCCTTCCCATATAGTTTAGAGAAAACTGAAAAAGTGTCCTGTCCAAAAACAGCCACTGGCTACTCTGTCATTTAGTCAATTACATCCACATTAGAACTGACATCCAGAAATGACCGCTTTTCACCACTAATTTTCCTCTTTTCCTCTTCTCTTCGCTTTCCCCACTCCCAGCCCTTTCCATGCACTCAAAATGATCTCATTTATAATTAAGTGTAGGTGGTGAAGTTAATAAAAAATCAACTTCAAGTCTGAACACATGATGGATATCAAAGATCCATGCCAGTGCTGTACTGAAATCATTGAATGCACAATTACCAAACTGGAGGGTGAATTTTCTGCTTGCTGTCTAGTCCTATGCACATTTCAACCCACTGCATCACAACACTCCATCTGAAATGACTTAAAACAGCAAAAGTTCTACTTGCATACTTGGTATTCAAATTCTGAAAAACTTTTTCTGTTCTCATACATACTTAAGCTTTTGAAATGAAACCTTAATGTTTTTCTATGTTAAGAGATAATGCATAGGGGTGGATTCACAATCATAAAATTTTGGGAATACAATTTATTAACTGCATTTTAACTATTGAATTATATACAGCAACTTCTAAATAAAACACAAAAATATTTTTCCAGATGTTATCCACTGTGAAAAGAAATTGGAAAACATATTAGAGTCTATTAGAACACTCCGCTTATCTTTAGAAAAATCAGTGTCACTCTACTACTTCAGTTGCTCCAAATTCAGAATATTTAACACGAGCTTAGCTTTACTCCCATAAGAATATGTGCCAGATGGCGGAAAATGGAAAGACTTATGGGATAAGGAAGGCTTCCCCTCTGCATCAGAAAAGAAAGAAAAAATAATGCTTGGCAATTAAAACATTTTGGAAGCCCTGGAAATTTTATAATTCTCATAATTGAACCAAACAATATTTAGTACAGGTGAATGGTATAGTTTTCTTTTAAAAAGAAGAAGGTTGATTGCAAACACAGATTGTGAAAATTTCCTCAAAGTTTTAAAAAACAAGAATCTGGAAACTAATCAGTGGATTTTGCTACTTGATAAGAATGTCTTTTCTAACCATATATTTAAAGCAGAATGGAAAATTAACTTCACATAAGTTCATGGACCTACCAGATACTCAGGGCAACAAGGTCAAGCCAGTATTTACTTACCACCCAGTTGACCTAAATCCTTGCCTTAACTGATAGCCTTCGGAATGATCTGACTCCCTTAGATTAGTACCACTTTGGCATCATGATCCAGTAGTCTCACAGTCTTACTTCAGTCTCTGGAAGAACAATTACTCTAGCTAATTGCTGTAGGTTGCATTGGAGACGGACAGGAAGAAGGATGGACAATACATACTCTTGACAGTGCAGCAAGGAAGTTCCTTAAGAGAAATCTTGGAAAGGAGAGACAGCTGCAGGATTCTCTATGCATGGTGGTGCACCCTTCACCAAAGAATTGTTCCATGCTTCTGTGAAAAGAATATCCTATAAGTCTGGCAGGATAAACAGTGTTGGAAGAAAGGAGGACAAGTGAATCAGTCACACATTATGAGTATGCCCCAGGAGTCTCATTTCTCTAACCTTTTAGATGTATTCCTCCATACTATAGCAAGGAAATTCCACATCTTTAATTTCATTTGATATAGGTCAGCATCAAGTCCAGGGTGCAATCAACTATGTAAGCAAATTCAGAGCACTTTTCCCAGCTTCCGCAACTGTATATAGAATTCAGAATCTGTCATTGGTGCATTTGTGATACATTTGGCCACCCCAACTTGTTTCCCGTCCACTGTGAACAAATAGGTTTATAACACATTTCTGTATATGTGTGCCAATTTCTATCGATATAGGTAAACTACACCTGCACTTCTTTGTGTAAATTAACTCCTCTCACATTAGACATGGTACCTATCTTTCTTGGTTAGGTTGGACCTGACTATAGAATGAGTCTGGAGGCCATTAGAGGTGGTGAATGTGGATCTTATGGAAATTTTCTTTTCAATATAAGTTTATTTCAGCATCCTCAGGTTGGAAGAAAAAAATTTCCTCAGGAAGAAGAGAGGGAAGGGATCTGCTAATGAGTTAATGTTGGAAGGGCTCATTGTGAGGTCAAGATACTGATTTATTTGACTCCATCAAATTTTTTGAACCATTCTTTTCAAATCAATTGTCTGACATTCACATAAGAAATACATTCAGCATGAGAAACTAACTTGAATCATAACTTGGAGTTAAGGAGATTACTTTAAGATATTCGTAGAATTCTCTTCCATGATTGCCATTAACTGCTTGGTAGTGTTCATCTTCCAGAGTAATTAAAAAATAGCAAACACACTCCAAAGTACCACTCAAAACATTACTATCATTAGTTTTTTGAGGAAGGCACTTTATTTTCCAAAGTCTTGCCCTTGTAGCACATTATTCCAGTCAGCATCTATGGCATGTGACTTTTTAAAAAGTCATTGTGAACATTAAAGTACATTTTGATGGGTAACTAAAGCAATTTATATAAACTCCAGTGTTCAATTGACCATCTCCATGAGAAGTGACAAATCTCAGAATGCTGGGTCTTGGAAGATAAATTTTGCTTTTAGTCACTCTGTTTAAAATTAGGGTTTTGCCACCAAGTATTATATTCAGCTTTGAAGAAACTATGAAAAGTTCTTTAATTAAATATGAATATCAGAGAAATCTTAGTCTTACACATTGGTCTAAATGAATTAATTAAAAATATACTGTCATTTTAAAAGCAAAAAAAGATTTACACAACAGAAAAGGAAGTTTAAGCAAATATA
This sequence comes from Cuniculus paca, assembly GCA_004365215.1. Taxonomy (NCBI): domain Eukaryota; kingdom Metazoa; phylum Chordata; class Mammalia; order Rodentia; family Cuniculidae; genus Cuniculus; species Cuniculus paca. The sequence goes on along the minus strand of RJWT010000710.1, from coordinate 44,401 downwards.
ACTGGTATCTTTAATATCAATTTTGAGGATCATCAGAGATTTCCTTAAAAGGTTCTCTAAGACTGAGTTTTCTTTCTTTTTCTGGACACTTGAAGACTTCAAAAGATTATAAACAGTGCATTTTACTAGAAGAGACATTAATTTGCATCCTTGGCATTTCTAATTATCTATGGAGTCATTCTCAAGTCACATTTGGCAACAGATATGAGACTAGTTTTCGGCATCTAATAGCTTCCTCTTGTACTCCATTTATGTTTTCTTTTCATTCCTCAGTGAGAAAAAAATTACATATCCTTTGTTCCTAACTGAAGACTATAAAAATATGAAATTGCGTCTGTATATTTCTTTCTGGTGGTCTATTGAAAAGGGTAGAGAGCTCTCTTGATAAACAGGTCTATTAAGGAGACCATTATCATAACTAGTGATTTTCATCTATGCCACTTTTGTACAGATTACCAAAGAAAATACTTATCAAATGCAGTTTACTATCTCCAAAAAGTTTTATTCTTTCAATCAGTTTTCTGACTGAAAGTCAGAAGGCATTTTCTTTCTTAAATATTTTCAAAATAATTAAAAATAATACAAATTATAAATCTATAGAATTGCTTTAATAAAACTCAAAGATATACTGCGAAACTTTGAGGTAGAATTACCTAGAACAAACTTGTTATATATAGTATTATTAGTTGAATAGTCTCTTAAATTATAAAAGAATATTTTTCAAGATTTCATAATCTAGGATATGATGATTCAAAAGCGTAGGAACTTCAGTTCTAGACTTGAGATCATAGAAGATTCTAGGCATATTCATAATCCAGAGACTTAAGTAAAAGGTTGAAAATAAATATATCAAAAATGTAGTTAATTTTTCCCTGTCATCTTCCACACTTTCATTTTCTTTTAAAATACCTTACAGAATGTGACTTAAATGAGCCTGGGATTTAAATTTTTTCCTACATATTTTCTGGGTTTAATTAGCATTCAGTAAAGTCCTTAACTATGTAAAAGTGATTTAGTTATGGGATGTTATCTCCTTCCAAATCTAGGGCTGTAAAACTGTCTTTAAACATATTTAAATAAAATTTAAATACTTTAAAAATCGAATCCTAAAGTGTATTTTTTAAGAATTGTAAGTAATTGAGACGAGTTCTGGCTTTGTCTCGAACAGATTCATGAGCACGATCTGAAAGGGAAAGCATCTTACTGTGAAACAGGTGATGTTGAAATTATGTATGTATTTATAGTACTTACGTTGTTCAGTAAATCATTATATAACTCCTTTTTCAATTTGAGATTTTTTTTTTCATGTTGTGTGTGGTGATTGTATCTCTTTGCTTAGCTTTTCTTTGGGGACAATGGGTTATTTTGTATCTCCTTATAAATCTACTTAGGGGTGTGAATTTTAAAAAGGTTTTTCTACTTTCATTACTTGCTCAATTTGCTCTCTATAACATCTCTTTTTTCTAAAGAAAACAAAATAATTTTGGGTTAGGACCTAGGAAAGAGAATCTTGTGATCAGAATGAGTATACAACAAACCATAAGTTCTAAGTATATTTGATAGGCTTTTCCAGAAATTTCTGGGGTTTTTTCATGTATAATAAAATTAATTATATCATGCAATCTTCATAGAAACTGTAATGTATTATAAGCACTTTGAAGACACTTTTCTTTGTGTTTTACTTGCATTTATGTACAAATATTTTTGTACTCAACCCTCACAGATTAAATGGTTAAAAGACAAATGTCATTATGCCCTTTCTACAGAATGAAAAATTGAGGTCCAGGGAGGCCAAATAATTTTACCAGAATTATGTGTTTTAGCATGAAAAAAAGAAAAATTTGTTATTTTCCATATGACTGAAAACTCCATGTAATTAATGATACTTAGCACAGTGAACAGCACAGATAAGGATTAGTTTATATTTTGCAAGAGCTGATGATAAAGAAGAAACAAGGGCAAAAGTTTTAACATGTAATAACAATAATGCTAGCTACTACCCCAGTGACATTTTTCTTCAATTATTTGCTATGGTCCAAACTATGGCCAAATTACTGTAAGGAATATTATTTCTATTCTAAGATCAAAACGTTAAATTAAAGAAAATTAGGTATGTTATTCAAAATCACATAACTAATCCACTACAGATGCAAGAGTCCAGCTGTGTTCCAAAATCTCTACTTAATCTTCTGAACCAATGTAAACAATATTTCTTCTATACTTGAGAAAATCATCCTCTTAGAATATTAGTTTTTGGAAATCATACTGTAACGTGACATTTATATAGCACAATGATTTCAGATATCATTACATTTATAAAAATATTCATCATATTCTTTTCAGTTTAAAAAATAATTTTCTGAAAGTAGTGGAGAAAGGCTGGCCACAGGTGTAGAAACCTTCAGTGCAAGCCAAAAATCTCTCAACAAATGATAATGTTCTCAATGGACAAAGAAAAGAAGAGCTTGTGCTGTCATTGTTTGATTGTGTGATCATTTTTTGTGCCCAGATCCTATGACCTGAACAAATAGTTCTAAGATAACAATATGCAATATTTTAACTAGTGTTAATTTCCTACTTTTTTTTTGAAATTCTGTATATTTCTATCCTTTTTTTCTGTTTATCTTTTTAAAATAAAATTGAAAATTAAAAAGAGAAAGTATGAAGTTAAGTCAGTAAAATTCTGGAATTTTTGTAATACTAACAGAAAATAGAGCAAAAGAAATATAAAGTTTTTACTAGGGGCCCAATTTGAAAGTGGAGTCTAATATGAAAAGTACTATGCCAGTTAAATTACTTAGCGCCAACCTAGAAATACTGCAGATATCAGGGGTCAAGTCTAAGTGAATAAAAAGTAGATAATTTTTCTAAAACCTACAAAGACTGAAGGACAGAATCTTTGAGTTGTGATGCTAAATGTTCAGAAAAAATCTTTTTGGGTTGCATCTATACGGGTCAAAGAAAACATACACATTTACATACGTATGCTATCTTAATCTACTTAAATTACCCTAACTACTGGGGACCTGACTAAAATCTCCAATCTCCCAAAGGAATGTATGGCAAAGGCTTAAATAAATGAGACAAGTGGTATGATTTTAAGGCTCCGGGAGGCTCAAAATCCTCTAACAGAGTTCGAGACTCTGGGCTGAGACAAGGAATGTCTCTGGGCTGCCCTTATTTGTTTGGTTTTCCAATAAGGAAGGAATTAGAGTGGAAAACATAGGAAACTGAGCAAGATCTTGAGAGTGGTTCAAGGACTTTTCCAAGTAACAGACTATGTTAATTTAGGAGAACTATCTTAGTTAATTTAGAAGTATCTTAGGAGAAAATCTCCAGGTTGACTTTCACTACAGGAGCGAAATGCCTGCAGCTACAATCTCTATCTTGTTAACTGGGGTTGGAGCCAAGTGTCCTCAACTGTGGCCTTATCTTGTCCTTTGATGCATCTCTTCGTTCTCCAGTAGGCCATACTCCAGCCATGCCACAGCCCTGCACAGGTGTTAAATTTCCAGCTTCAGTGGCTCCCAACACCTAACTAAATATTATAGACCATATAGCTTAAACAACAGAATGGTACTTCTCACAATGATAGAGGCTGGAAATCCAATATCAGTGTCAGAGTGGCCATGCTCTGAAGAGGGCTTCCTTCATGACTTGTAGATAGATGCTGCCTTTCTATGTGTTTACATGGTCAGAGACAGGGTGAGTTCTCTATTATCTCTTTTTTGAGAGTGCTAATCCCATTAGTCCAAGGACCCATCTACATGCTTTCATCTAGCCCTGGTTTTCTTAAAGGGTCATAGCTTCAAAAATCTTCCCTTTGTGTGTCTAGACTTCAAAATGAATCTAAAGATGTATATAATCTCTCTCTCTCTCTCTGTGTCTCTCTTGTCTCTTTCTCTACACATTAGTAGACATAAAGTCCAATATTATAATTACATCATTTACTAACTATAGATGCAAAGATAGCTTTAGTAGAATCAGGTATAAAAACAGAAGTGATAATACCTTCTTTCAGTCTTTACTTGTATATAACACATGAACTGTTTTGAAACAGCTGACAGAAGTGCTGTTTTTACTTCTTAGTGTGAAACTCAGAAAGACTTAGCCTGATGAAGTCAGTCCTTTGTCCCTAATCAGTATTATAATTAGGCTGTCAGCAGGACTACATGTAATAACAATAATGCTAGCTACTACCCCTACCTAATTTTGAGCCTCCTCTGTCTCTGTGGAGGAGACTGACAACACCCCACAGCATCATCTTGAACTTTGGGCTTGATATCCATGGACCTCTTGCAGCTGTCCTTTCTAGAACTAAGCCACAATTTGCTTTTTAAAAAGCTATTAGATATTATTTTGTTTCCTATGTCAATAATGTGAGTATGATCATATATTCCTATATATGTCCATTTTATTCTTATTTTATTAATACAATGGTCGAGATGTCAAGTGGTAGTGAATGTTTAAACCACAGTGCAGTTATTTTTTTTAAAAAAAGCTCTATGAAATTGTAAAGTGATCATTTTGTTTAAACAAATAGGATAATGCAAAAATAGTGGGAATGGGAAAAAAATCAGTGAAGTTAAGCATCTGACTTCCCTGCTCACCCAAATCTTCCGTTTCAGGTCAGGTTAATTTGAGAAAATAAATTCATAACTTCACTAGAAAACAAGAAAAGATATCTGTAGAGAAAAGAATTCTGAGGACTTCCTATGAGTTAGAAATGAAATGAAATCAAAGTCACAGAAAAGCAAAAATAAAGGAAACCAAAACTCAGAAAGGAAGCATGGTGGCTTCTGAGCAGTTGTAGGGAAGCTGAAATTTCAGACGTAGAGTAGAGTAGGAAGGAGGGAATGATGTGGAAATGAAAAGGGGATATGTAGTTGGCCAATTGACCACTGATTTATCCAATGTCAAGCTATTTGAGGTGAGGATGGAGCAATGTTGTTGTGTTACAGGCAGCTGAGTTAGTTAGAAATATCATAGGCAGTCAGATAGGGCCGGGCCCTCAAGAAAGCCAACACAGAGGACAAGATGTCTTGTGCCTTGAAGGAGACAGACACCTCCTGCTGTAAGCCAGGTCTTAAGACATAAGGCAAAAAAATAAAACCACACCCTAAGCAGAAACATCAAGGATTAACATTCTAAATAGGTATGGATCACCTTGACCATCCCAATCCCCTATAAGAAGAGTCACTGGTCCTTAAGAATGCTCACTTGCTATGTGACTCACTTCCTCATTTGTCCTTGATGTGGTCAATTTTACCTGAACAATTAATCTTATTGGTTGACCATAGTTCTGTCCCACTTCATGCCCATTTACCTTGTGAGTTCCCAGGTTTTCCCCATTTTGGACCCACCTCACCTGGTGGTTTTACTCTATAAAAGTCTCTTAAAAAGCCAGAATCTTTGGCAACCCACTCAGGACCCCTTCTGTCTCTCTCTCAGACAGAAACTTTCTTTCTCTCAATAAATATATCCTGCTCATAACCTCCGTTGTTCCTAAAAATTCATTCTTCGATTTTAGAGAATATGAGCTCCTGCAGAACATCTAGTAGGTTGGGAATTATATTCCCCTGTATCAATTGGATTCAAATGGTCCAAACAACAGTTGTCAATTCTAGGTCACTCTAGACCCCAGTGAGGTAGAAGGAATGATCAAATGCAACACTGATTTTCACACCAATCTCCTGATACAGGTACTTGTACTGAAAACCAACCGCCAATGAACTGGTAAGATGAATCTCACACACCAGAAATAAACAAAAACAAAAACAAAAAAAGAGAGTAAACAAATAGGAACCTGAGGAAACTATGCTTTTACTCCAAACTGAATACTTCAAAATGAGTTTAGCTAATATCCTTCTGAGATTCATGTGAAATATGAGAATTTAAACATATTTACCAAATAAAATTCTCAACTGACTTGACTTGCTGAAAAGAAACATCATTAAAACCAATTCATGAGCTTGAATATCAAATAAGGTATTTTCCCATACTGTAGCACATCCCCTGTAAACATGAAGTATAAAAGAAAATTAAAGAAGCACATAGGATGTATTCAGAAATTCCAACAACACTTCAGAAAGAATGTTTTCAAAAACTGCATTATGTGGGTAAAGACATAAAGGAAAATGTAAAGTCTAAAAAATTTTTATCTTATTTTTACATGTTTACAATTCATGTAGTTTATAATCATTTTGGGGAGTTGTTGTTGCATGCACTTATTTACAGCATGTTTCTTTCTTTTTTTTAATCCCCTTCCCCTTCCCTCTCTACCCTCCTCATCCTCTAATTCCTCCATCCCATTTTTCATTCTTGTTGATATTATTAATCTTAGCTTTTACAGTGTTTACATTAATTGCTGCTATTAGCTTCCCATACATGGCATATCTTTATGCCACTAAGATCCCCTTCCTCTCCTCCTCACCCTTTGCCTTATTCCCTGGGCCCACTACCCTATTACAAGAGATCTATCCCCTTGTCCCCTTCTTTCTATTCATTATCATTTTCTTTGTATTTTGCCTCACTCAAAGAGAGATATCATACAGTATTTGAACTTACGTGTTTGGTTTATTTCACTCAACATTATGTTTCCCAGGTGCATCTGTTTTCCAACAAATGTGTCAAATTTGTCATTCTTTATAGCCAAATAGTATTCCATTATATACAGATAAAAGAAAAATAAGAAAATCCAAGGTTATATATTTGAAACTGTAGAATACCAAGGAATAGATGCTAAGCAGCCACTGAAATACAACTAATAAGCTACAAAGAAGTAACATCAGACTGATGAGTAACATCAGACTGATAGGCAACCAGGGAATGTAGAAGACCACTAAATGATATCTTCAGTGGATAAAATGTGGTGTATACACACAATGAAATAATATTCAGTCATAAAGGAAAACAAAACTATGTTATTTGCAGGAAAATGGATGGAAGTGGAAAGCATTATGTAATGGAAATAAAATAGACTCAGAAAGACAAGTGTCACTTGCTTTCCCTAATAGGTTGAATCAAAATTTAAAACAAAAGAGATGAGTGTAGAATGGACACTAATAGGTAAGAGGAAGGAAATATAGGAAGAGAGGGAGAGGATGGTGTAAGGGAGGGGGGTGGGGGATGGATATGAGCAAACATGTTACTTGAATGTGTGCAAATGTCACAATGAAACCCAATATTTGTAAAATTAATATACATTACTAAAATAAGATATTTTAAAAATGAATATTTATGCTGTAACAACTCCTCAGTAAAATTTCAAGGACTAGAAAGTTGTGTTAGAAGATTTGTCTTCATCAAATTGCTCTACATCTAAAATATTTCTTTAAAATATAAACCTTGGTTCATTCTGATATCTCAAAATGTCTAAACAGGAATAAATAAGCAAGTCATTGGTTAATTTAAAATGTAACTGTTGGCTTTGATTTCTAAATCTGTTAAAAGTATTTTTCCATTATGAAGATTAAACAGGTAATTTCAAACAAAAATGGCCCTTCAACTTTTTTTTTTTTTTTTTTTTTGTGGCACCAGGGATTGAACTCACAACCTTGCGCTTCCTGGGCAGGCGCTTAGACCCCTGAGCTAGATCCCTGGCCCTGGTGTTTTGAGACAGGGTCTAACTATGCCATTCAGGCTGGCCTTGAGCTCACTTTGTAGCCCAGGCTGGTCTCAAACTCACAACGATTCGCCTCCCGAGTGCTGGGATTACAGGCGTCAGCCACCACGCCCGGCGACCTTCAACATTTTAAAGGAATCATAAAAGAAATAACTGAGACACAAAGAAAATTACTTCAGGTGGGAGGTGAAAGAATGGTGAAAAAGATGTAGGAAATCTCTTTGAGGAATCACGTATTCACTATATCATACAACAAAATGTTTAAAGAAAGTAAAAGATTGATATTAAACACTAGACTACACTACTATGTAAACTGGAATAGGGGTCAGCTGTAGACAAAGATTTTCACAGTTTTTTTACTATTTAGGAGCAAAGATTCTATGCATAAAATTTAGACTTTAAAAAAAATAGTCTCTAACTTCCAAATGTGTGAAGAAAGGGGAATAAAGTGAGTATTTTTATAACCACTATGGAATAAAATACGAAAAAAAGATATGAAAGAGTACCAACAAAAGCAGAATAAAGGGAAAAATAGAATCACAAGAGAACGCAAAAAAAGGAAAAACTAAAACTAAAACAAAAAATCCATGTAAGTAGGAACTATTTAATACACTGATAAAAATAAATGATAAGTCAAGAAAAGAAAAGGAAATGGACTAAATGCTCTACATAAAAGATAGAGATTCTTTGATAAGATTTAAAAACAGCACATTGTTAGATTTGGTTTGCTAATATTTATTTAATTGGAATTTTTCCTCTATGTTCATTAGTGATACTCCTGAGATATATTTTTTTTCATGCTTTAGTTGCCTGATTTTGCTAACAAACTTTAAAAATGGAATGAGGTTGTAAGATTTCTTTTGTGGTTTAGTTTGGTTTTGTTATTGTTTCACTGTGGAGTTTATGTAATATTGCATTAATATCTTCCTTAAATATTTGGTAGAAGATGCCTCAAAGACACATAGGACTGGAATTTTTTTAATGATTTGTGTTGTACAGAGAGGACTTTTTTTTTATTATGAATTTCTTCTTCAGTTCATCTTGGCAAATTTTATTTTATTAAAAATTATCATATTTGACTTTTCAAATTTATTGTCATTGACAGCTTTTTTTGGTATTTTATCTTCATAAAACAAAACTTCTACTGTAGCTATAATTAATCCTTTATATTTCTAATATTCTTTATCTGTGCTGTCTTTTGATCTTTGAGTTGTCATGCCAGAGATTTATCTACTTTATTAGTCTTTGTAAAAATTGATTTTTCTTCTTGTTGATCCTTTCTAGCATATCTTTTTTTTCAGTATAACTAAATTTAGCTTATATCTTTATAATTTCCTTTCTTCAACTTTTACTGGCTATACTTTATTCTTTTACTGTGGAGAAAAAAAATTTTCATAGGGAAACATAATCTTATTACTGTTCTGCCTCACAGGAAAAGTTATATAGTTCTTTCAAATCATAATTTCATGCATCATTTTTTCCTTGGTCATCAAATTTAGACAACACAGTATAAATGCACACATACACATTCATACACATAAAAATATTATGAATTTATGTGGGATAAGAAAGCCTAGATTTGATCCTCAACACCACAAAGAGGCAGACAGAAAGTGGGTGAGTGGTGAGGAGGGAAGAGGAAAAAAGAGGGAAATAGGAGAGCAGTAAAAGAAAGAGGTTAGGGAGAGGGAAAGGACAGTTTAAAGCACTAGGCATAGAAAGTTGATAAATAATAGAAAAAGCTCTCTTAGAGAAATGATCAACCTCAAAGTATTGGCCTAAGCTTTAACAGTGATGAAACCAGGAAAAAAAGAAAAGATCCTTTTAGTACTAACTTCAAGATCAATTCTTTTATGAATTATGCCTTCAAAGAATATCCCTCACTACTCTTATTTTAAAATGCTGCAAGATTATACTAATTCCAGATTAAGATATATAAGTGTAAAAGGAATAGTCCATTTCCACCTCATAAAAGACAATTAAATGTTTCGTTGGTAAGCAAAGTTCCTCCATGATGCTTTTACAAAGATTTCTTGAAAGACATTTTATTAAAATGCCATACAAATTAAATTCTTAAATTAACACTGATATTCCTTCCTTAAGGGAAGCATATTAAAAATTAAATTTGTGTGTGATTACCTTAAACATAGCCTTATTAACAGCCACCTAGATGTTTATGGGTTTTCATGCATTAAATTTTTGTTCCAGATTATTCACGGTTTGTTAATTGGTGTGATACTTGATGAATATTGATGGTGCATATTGTGGAAATAATTTCCATATGAAAGGGGTAAAAGCATTTTCTGCCCGTGAAAAACTCTGCAAATAAAAAGAAAAAAGTTGTGAGAGCTTGAATTTAAAAATATGGGTTGCTTATCTTATTTAACAGTTAAATATTCTCTGTAACCAGGCATCCCAAATATATGTATTCTAGTTTATAGCTGAACACTGTAATGATGTCCAAAACAAATTAGGAAATTAATTTATTCATTAGGGCCCTGTTTAAATGTCTAATATGGAGGTTAAATGTTTGCTTTATTGAAATGAGTTGTTCAGCCTTTAAAAACATCTACAAGATTTAGCTTTAATTCTAAAATATCATGTTCTCATTATGTTTATTTTTCTTATTTTATAGCAGTCATATTGACTCAGTCAATACTGCTATATGGGGAAGACCTCACTAAACTTACAGGATCTTATTTAGACAGTATGGAATTATTATTTATGGATCAGCAGATTACTAAATGTATACTAATTTGTTTTATAAATTTAATGAAACCAGAATCAGTTCAATGACTTTTTTATCATATAGCTACACACAAAGTGGTCAATAGATATTTATTTTTACTGTTCTCTGTAATATGTAAAAGCATTTGGACAGTGTGGTAAATGCCACTTGGACATTATATCATTCCATTTTCACCAACTTCACTTTAAAATCATTATAATCATAACATTTTCTGTGAGCAAACTGAGACTTGAGAAATTAAGTTGCTCATAGTTTTATTTCAGGATCTTCTTAGGTAGCCATGACCTTCTTGGAATTACAAATGGAAGATTGAAATTGAGATAATTTATAGGTACCTTAGCAAGTTTATCTTTCAAATTCGCATGAACAAGGTAGCAAATAGATTATGATACAACATGGGTCTCATGATCTCTTTTTTGAAATTGATCAAACTTTCCAAGGCCCCTTCCTTATAAATACACCACTTTTAATCACATTAATTTTATAAGACAATGTTGATAGCAAGGGGAAAACATGTGCAATCCAGCCTCTTTCCTAAATCTTGTAAATATTTTGGCAGTGGGATGCCCTATTGCAGAGCTAGGCTTGATTTATTGTCAGTTTCAATGTTTGTCTTTTTTTTTTCTACTAGGCAGCTTCCTATCCTTTCAGGTGACTTTGTATTTTTTAATCATATGACAGTTTCTTGCCATTTCATGCATTATCTACCTTTTCCTTTAGCCACTAAAAATTAATCAGCTCCATAAATTATACTAACACAGCTACTAAGTAGTTGGTCCGGGACTCAATTTCCAAGTCTAATTCTCTCTGAAAAACAGAGGTTCTCTGGAGACATTATTTCTTTGCAGTCTAATTGTATGCATTATTCTTCATGAAAACATAATTTAATCTTGTTTTTTTTTAAAAAAATACTATTAACACAAGCAAAAGGACTAGTATATTTTCACAAGTCCTGAACCCATGTGGATTTAAATTAACTTAAGCACTCCAGGCAATTTCCTGAACTCCAAACATATGCTTGCCTGTCTCCATTTTGTACCAACAAGTACATTACTTCTTGATCACTATCCATAGACTTATAAAACACCTTCACTATTGTCCTATATGTCAAGATTCTGACAAGACAGCTCTGGGGCTTCTTGGCATAACACTCCAAAACTTAGTGGTTTAAAAAGCAATCAAATTCAGAAAATCATAATTTTACCTTTCATAAAAGTTTTGTTGACTGCGTAGTTGGATAATTCTGATCTGTATGATATGATACTATAGTCATTGGACATCTCAACAAGTCATGAATATCTAAAATATATGTCACTTGATGAATGTCTTGAAGTCTGAGGTCAACCAGGATTGCTAGGCTGTGTCTCTCCATATAGTTTTAGATTCTTGATATTTCACCTGGCTAATCCACACAGTCTCTCCAGGATGGTAGCCAGACATCTTACACAGTAGTTTAAAAATTCCAAAATATCATAATAACACACACACTCACACACACACACACACACACACACACACAGTTGCCAGGTTCTAGACTCAGAACTATCTCAGATTGTTTAAGGTAGTTACATAGTCAGCATAGTTTTAAGGAAAGCAGCAAATTCTGCTTCTAAAGTAAACAGATTGAAAAAACAAATGAACATGATAACTATAAAAACAAAACCAAAACAACCACAAAAATTTAATCTGGAAACAAGAGTATTTGCCTAGATTCTAAGGCAGCCATTACCCAGATTCTAAAACCATTCCTTTGAGACAGAAGATGAGTAAATTGAGGCTAGCCCAGAAAAATTTATGGTCTTAAAGGCCTCACTGAGGTTATGGAACCTTATTGGAAATGATATGGAAGAAGGCCATTTGTTGGTTTTATATAGGGAGATTAAATGAATACGTTTTTCATTTTTGACAAGTCATTGGAATTAGGTTGGAAAATGGTTTGGCAAAGAACAGGAATAAAAGCAGAATGATCACTTAGTAACCTACTGTAATAATATGGCAGAAACATAATGGTTTCTTACCATAGGGTGGGAATATGGAAATAGAGAAAACCAGACTGTTCCAAAGATTTATGAGATACAATCTATAGGACTTTATGATTAACTAAATGTGTGTATACCAATTTCTGGCTTGAATCACTACATGGATGATGTCAGTTATCAAGACAGGAAGTCAGAGAAGTAGGTTTGGAGGAGAATGATCTTTAGTTTTGATTTGAATATACTGAGCTTTAACTCTTGTGAAAGATTCAAATTAAAGTAATGTAGATAGGATACTACTTGGAGGTGGAGCCAATAAATGAAGTTTGGATAAGAGAATTGGTAAATTATGAATTGTGTGGGTAACTGTAATAATAGTTATGGATGACACCACTTCCCATAGAAGGAATTCAGTTAAAAAAAAAAAAAAGAGGGTTTATTCCCTATTCCCTGAAACCCAATCATTTAAAAACTTGGTGGGGGAGGAACTTCAAAGACATTTGAGGAACAAAATCAATGGAAATAAAAGTAAAGCTCAAGAGAATGTAATGTCATAAATACTAAAGAAGATAATTATTCACATAAATCTAAGAAAAATCAAAGGAAATTTTTAAATGGGTTTGATTAAAAGAGTAGAAATACAGACAATTATGAGGCCGGACAGATAAATAATTGCTGGAAATTGTGAAAGAACTTCATAATGCAAGATTTTCTCTTATATATAGGCTAACAAATTCCCCTGTTGAATTATTATGGACACTGACAGAAGACAAGAAACTTCTAGGCAAAGATAGATGCCATGATTATGCATAAAATTGCTTTAATTCCCCAAATCCCCCTTCCTACAGCTAAATGAGAAGAGGGCAAGGCAGTTCATAGTCATAGGGAGATTTGTTAGAGGAAGACCCCAGAGCTTGAGTTTCCTGAATCTTTTAAATGGGCCTTAGCGTACTTGTTCTTTTCTCTGAAGAAAAAGCTATCTTCAAAGATTACTTATTTGACAGTCATCCTGGAAATGATAATCTCGAAAGAAAACTTCTGCTCCCAAGATATTCAGAAAAATGAAAGACCCACAAAGAATTGCCTCCCAACTGGTAAAACCCAAAATATTGATCGTTAGCTGAGTAAAATAGGCTTAAAGATAATTTATTCTTGGTCATCTGATGGGTTATGGATATTTGGGCTCAACAAAATTCAGATATTCAGAATATCTAATGAGATTTTCCTTAATTAGAATGTGCATATTTTATGTGAATATTTTAATTCTTGTCTGTTCACAGGGTTTGTCAGCTATGGTGGAAATAGCAATGGCTGTGCCCTGGAAATGAATACAGGATAGACTACATTTTGTGATGCTTAAGGGCACAAATTCTGGAGGTAGATTGGAAGGAACTAGTCAATATAAACCAATTTAAATTTTACTCCATTTAAGTTAAGGATTTCTATTCAATAAAGAATATCAAATGGGTTGCCAATAGATAGAAAATATTTCCAATGTGAGCAGTGAGGAAATGATTACTGTTCATAAAACAATACTTCCAGATTAACAAGAAAAGGTAAACTAGAATCAATGGAACAGGTTTTGATGATATAATTCACATACAAAATAGTATCAAATGCCCTAGAAACATCAAAAGACATGTTCTACTATAGTAATGATCAACAAAATGCAAATCAGAACAATGAGTTATAAATTTTAAACATTTAGTTTAGTAAAAAAACAGAAGATCAGATAATTCATGATAAGGATATGGGGAAAGTAAAATCATAGGTAGTATTAAAAGAACACAATGGTGCAGTTTTCCAGAAAGTCATTTGATTGTACTCAGATAAATGAAATACATTCTGTAGTAGTCAGTTTTCTTTCTCTGTAACAACATACCTGAGATAATCAACAGATTATAAGAGAAAATCTTTGTTTTGACCCACAGTTTTGATGGTTCTAGTGTATGATTCATTGACCACATTGCTTTGGGCCTCAAACAAAGTAGCATGCTATGTTGGGAGTGCATGGCTAAGCAGCAGCACTTGAAATGTGACCAGGAAACCAAACAGAGACCAAAAGTGGGAGAAATTGGGGTTCCACCATTCCCCTGTAGGACATGCTCAAAAACCTAAAGACCTACTACATCCCACCTCTTAAATGTTCCACCACCTCCCAAAAGTGCTATGTTTGGGACCAAACCTTTAATACTGAGCTTCTGAGGGACATTTAAGATCCAAATTATATCAGTGAGAATATGGAGAAACTAAAACCACCAGCAGTGCTTTGGGAAGAAGAATGATACAGATTCCAAGAAATCATTTGATGGCAGTTAGGAAAATAAAATATGTTTATGCATATGCTACAATTTAGTAATCCTTCTTCTTGAATAGATACTTAGGCAGAATCTCTCACAATTTCATAAAAAGGTATGCATGAACAAAACTCTCCTCAGGTGATGTGGAACTTTGAAAAATATTTTAGCAGAATTTATCTGTTTATACATACAAACTAATCAGAAAATATATTTAAAAATTCAAAGGCCTAATTGAGTATGGTGATTTAATGATGATGATTTGGAATACTGGATAGAAAGGAAATATAACATACCTGTTTATTTCTGTGAGTAAATATCTAATAAGTATTATTCACTATGCTCGTACTATCTCTAGTTGTTCAGATTCAATAATTGTTTATGTTCAATATTGTCAGTCATACCATATCTGACCAATTTCAAGGCTTCTAACAAAAAGAAATAGGCTATTTTATTGGAAATTCTATGACTGTTTTGTAACCTATTTTTATTGAAATAACACAGAACTTCTACTCTCTGCATATCTATCATGTCTATTATTTAAAGCTGATTACCTTCATTACTTGTGATGCTGTGATCCATTCAACATTCTTCTATCCATGAATATGGACAGCCAATAGCTACCTCAAAGGTTTTTTTTTCAGATTTATTGATAATGACTACAAACACAAAATTTACTCAGATTACATAGGACATAAGTCATTATTTGTTCACTTTTTCTATTAAAGTTCACATGTATAGAATGATACATGCCAACTGCACATCTTCTCCTGAACTCTTTGTCCCACACTTTGGATATTCCTAGGATGTGATATCTTCCTATGTTGGCTGCACTCCTGTCTTCTATAAATTGCTGCTAGTGGGAGAAGACCAAGGGCTCATGGATCAGTACCATTTTCTCAAAGAATGCTCATCTTTGATCTATTGCTGCTTACAATGAAGCAGTAAAGGTATAATGATGTCATGGCAATTATTTGCAAAAGAAAACATAAATAGGGAAACCATTAGAATTGTGGAGCAACCCCTTAGCTTTCAAATCCCCTTGGAGAAGATTGACATAGCTGATCCTGAAGGACTGTCTGACATGCAGAGTCTATAGAGGAATTAAAGTGATCAGTCTAGATTCCAGCAATGTAGGGGAAGGACAGCCCAGTAAGACATACAGTGTAAAAGACTCACTTCAAAAAGTCTCCATAATTAGAGTACTAATACCTAGTCATTCCATCTCAGGGCATCTATACTCACCAGCCCTAGGATGATCCAGAGTCATGACTTGAATCCTAAGGCAACTGGTCAACCTCACTGACAAGGTTAAGGGTCAAAAAAAAACCCAAAAGGGAGAAACGGGAACAGGGATCCACATAGGCTGTGGTTCAAGCTCAAGGCACAAACATTGATATCATTGCCTGCCTGAGAAGTTCCTGGTACTGCAATGGGACTTGGAAACTTTCAAGGATGGCACTGTAAAGCAAGGCACTGGCCATGTCCTGGGTTTAAGGGCAAAAGCCTCTGTGCCTATGTCTAGAGGTAGTGTTGTGAGGGTACCCATTTAGTAATGATTTCAAAGGGATAGAGGCCAAATAAGGAAATTTTATGAGAAAATAAAGTACATGCAACAATGAAATATAAAGTGGTTCAAATAACCATAGATTAATATTCAATAGCCTAGTGTATCAGATACATCTTAAGATCCCTTCCTATTTTGTTTGTCCCAGTTGGAACTCCAGCTACTGCTATGGAAACCACTATTACACACACGTTAAAGAGATTTTCCAGGTACAACATGACAGTTTCTGACCTTGGACCATATGACTATCCATGCCTCCTTTTTCTGGGCTTCTCTGAACCCATAGTACCAGATGCTTGCAGAAATCCTCTTAACACACAATGCAGGTGCAACCAGAAAATATGGGAGATTACTGCCTGGAAGATCCCAGTTAGCTGACGAAGGACAAAAGACAAAGGATGAGCAACTGTTTTCCAATTTGATCCCCTGGTAGAAAATTCTGTGGCCCGTTTTATACAACTCTTCAGAAGGTCCAGAGGAATCAAGGATGCATCAGTGGTAAGTGTGGGCATGATTCCACGCAGAGCTAGATTTCAGCTTTTCTTCTGTCTCTGCTCACTCATTTTTTTCCTGTCCCAAGATCATTCCCAACTAAGTAATCTGCACAGAAGCCTCTGTCTCAGGCTTTCATTTAAGAGAACCCAGATAAGACACATGGATAGAATTTTTTAAACACAATGCTACAAGAAATAGTAAGATCTACAACACAATTCTACCTATGTAAATTAAAACCACACACACACACACACACACACACACACACACACACCAAAACCAGAACTATGTATTTTGAAAGTGGGGGGGGGGAGGAATTAGTATATGGGAATCAAAAGATGGTAACAAGTCGATACCTGAAAGATTATTCAACTAGACGTCCCTAAGGTCCAAATTTTTATTAAAAAGAAAAGACAAACAAAAAAGGGCATGTCTCACACAAAGGAAGATATTTTATGCCAATAAATAATTTTTAGCTTCTTAATAATTTTGAAGGAAAACACACACTTAACAAGAAAAATAGAAAGGATATAGGACTTTCTAGATAACATTTACATTTATGCTTTCAATCATCCTTCTCTGTGCATGGAAGAGTCTATTCTTATCTTTGGTTTACTCTGGCAGCAGAAGAGAATATTTGGAAACTTAGGGTAGAGATACTGATGCTGTCCAAAGCCCAAACCATCCACTTCATCTCATTTTATTTATTTAGTCTGTTTATATTTTGTTTGCATTTTGACTTGCTTGCTGGAAATACCGCTTACTGAAGTTGGTGGAGGTAGGACAAGGATAAGAGTTTCTGATTTAAAATTAGCAATGCTGCCCTGCTCTTTCATACATAAGCATTCTGAATTTTTTACCCAGTCTTTCAGGGTATTTCAAGAACTACTATAATTATTTTGCCAACATTTTTCAAATTTGCACTTGTTCTGATTTTATTTTCTTTCTTTCCTTTTTTCTTTTTTCTTGCTATCAGAAATGCTATCAGAAAGGAAAGAAAAGATAAATGTGGTCTGCGCTTCCTGATCCACTTGTGTGACGGCCAGCTTCAGTTTGATCTTCAGTTATGTACCCTGACAAGGACAAGCATCCACAGAGGTCGATTTGGCAAATACTCTATTTCAGAGAAAAATACAAGAAACATTTGTTAGGGAAAGATAATAGGATTTCACATTCTTGTATATGGGTGAAGAGAGCCAACCACACAAGGAGGGTGTGTGATTTACAGCAGCTGGATTGTTTTGTAATTTACCCTTACCCCAACAGATTAAAGCCTTTTCTGTCACCCAGATGAAGAAAGGAGGGGGTCTTGCCCACAGACATGTGCGCACACAGCATGAACATGTGAGCAGAGCGCTGAGAACTCTGCTCGTCCCAGCACAACTTGCCGCTGGGCATGGGGTGCTGTCAGGACTACAGAGCCTTTTTAACATGATCCCTCATCCCAATCACCCGTGTCTCTTGTCCTTAAAATTTTATTCTCCTAGCTAAAAGTATAAAAGTTTAGAAAGATTCCTTCAACCCTTTTAAAATTAGAGTCTCCCTGCTAAAAGGCATGTGACATAAAATTGCCGTAAGATCACATTAAGTATCTCAGACTTCTCTCGTAATCCACCGCCCCCCCACGCCCACCCAGGGAGCACCAGGCACATTAAAGAAATAGCTGTGCATGACAGAAAGAACAATAGTTTGTAGGGAAATGTACCCTTATCACATCTTTACTGCTAAGGAGTTGTGTGAAGATAAGTCCATCTCCCCTTGTACATTTCAAGACTCCAGTGGGTGCCAGAAACTGGGACATTATTTTTCCTATATATACATGGACATTATTTTTCCTATATATACCTGCTTGTGATCAAGTTTGATTTGTAAATTAGGCAAAATAAGAGATTAATGACAATAACTAAAGTGGGGAATATGATGCAACATCCCCAGTGAATGCCTGAAATTTGTATAAATAATATGGAATAGTAAGGTATTGACAGCAATAACCAATATTAAGAGAAAAATATGACAATATACTAGTAGAGTAGAAGATACATTGTCATTGTTCCCCTCCAGATACTCCACCTTTTTTAAACACGTCATTCTTGCCACTTTCTGAAGTAGTTCTGGAAGTCCTTTTTCATGTCTTTGCAAGGTACATGATAAGAAATACAGTGAATGCTGCTGCCAAGAGCCATTCAATGGAAAAACAAGTTTATAAAACATGAGGTGAATTCACACACCTTGTTCACCAGATCTGGCACAGTGTGACTTCTGGCTCTCCCTCAGGTCAAAATGGTCATTAAAGATGAATGTTTTGAATTGATTCAGAGTACTGAGGTAGATAAGACAGGACAACTAACCACTTGAAAGAGGAATTCCAGAACTGCTTCAGAAAATAGCAATAATAATGGAATACGTGTGTTTGAAGTGAGAGGTAATAGTGTGAGGGAGACAAATGGTAATGTGTCTTTTACTGTAGTAAATTTTAATGTAAACATTTGCTTTTTTTTTTCAGTCACAACTCGTATAAGTCTGAAGGAGGTTATATGATTTGGTTTAAATGATTAGGATATCTGAAAAGTTCTATGACTGCCTGTCTGCAACCCAGGAAAATTGCTGGTACAAGTTCTAGTCCTGTTGCAAAAGCCTGGAACCAGGAGTACAAGTGGCATAAGTTCCACTCAGTCTAATGACTGAAGATGATGTATTGCTCAAGCACTTAGGTACAGAGAGAAACTTTCTTTACTTTTGTCTTTGCTATTTAGAAGTTTGTGAACTGGAATTCAGTTACTTAAATTGTAGTCATTGTTTTCAACTTTCAGTTATGGTATTCAGTATCTGTGTTACTTGGGGAAATTCTAAATATTTTTATGTCTCCACTTCCTAATATGTAAAGTGATGTCAGTAAGAGCATCAGCTCCACAGGATATCATGAAGGTCATATAGAGTTATGAATATAACATGTGTGGAGCAATATGATCATTGTGTTTAACTGTAGGGTAAAAAGAACAAAACACATATTAAACAGCTGATTCAACTGAGCCCTGCATTCCTGTAGCAATTTCCTGATCAGAATATGCTTTTTACTAGGTTATGCCCTTGCTTTGTGCATAGTTTTCTAGAAAGAGAAAAAAACTTCCCCTTAAAGCTCAATCTGGAAGTAGCTTGTTGGCTTTTAAAAGACCATGTGTAAATGAAAGACCCCTTTTCACTACAAAGGGGGCATCTTGTCTTTCCTGGAGTGAACTTTTGTGCAATTCCCAACACAAGGTCATTGGTCATCTTTCCAGTCACTTTTTTCTGCATGGCCCTCAAGCTTTGATTAGAAAGTTACTAAGAGATATCACCTTCCATAAAGAGCCAATTTTTTGGTTCTCCTGAAGCTGTCAGATTTTTCCTTAGTTCTTAGTTCATGCTACAGAGGCGCTGGGGCTCATTATGCAAATTAAATTGACTTATGCACAACTCAAATCACCTTAGGTTATATTAACGAGTTTTAGATAAGGAAGAATGAAGATCAAATTGTATCAGGGGTATTTAGGAATAACTGCCCAGCTGAAAAATTAATGAGATAAATTGTAAAGAGAAACTATGAAGAGGTATTTAAAATAATATTTCACTTCTTCAGTAGTCTTTTAAAATACATTCATCTGCTAATGTGCGGTAAATCTGCACTCTCGGTGTGAGGCAGAAGCTTCTCTAAATACTGCTCAATATAGAGTTTGCTATATTGATTATAAGAATATATTTTGCCTTCTCCAACTCCAGTCTTGAGAGTTTCAGGATCCCATTCTACCCCACAACTGTAAATTTGGTGACTAGAGATGTGTATGAAATGATATCTCATTGTGCCTCTGGAAGATAAAAGCATTGACTTTTGCAGCAATACACAATTTTTCCCAAGTCCTCTGAACCACCCTAACCATATGGGAATCTCACTTAAATAAAAGTGACCAGGACTCAAGTCAGCAGAAAGATCATGTGCAAAATCTATAACCAAAACACACACAGCTTTCTCAGAACTCTCCCACTTTAGGAATTCTGCATGAGTATTTATTTTCATGTCCCTCTCAGCATGTAATAGGAAGGGTAAACTTCTGAGAAAAGAATTCATTTTAGATCTTTTAAGCAGGAAGAAATTGATTACTAAAGTTTGAGCAGAAATGGTGTCACATGACCTAAAACTAATTCAGGAAGTAGAGACAAATTCTAGGTTCGAATTTCTAGGAAGATCTCCAAAACCACATTGCAGAACTAAGTCACCAAGAACACTACATATTGCTTCTACCACAGTCATGGCTGTAGAATAAGGAAAATCCCAGGGTGGGGATGGGGGGATCTGCTGTGAGTTCAGGGCAAAATTATCCCTGCCACAGTCTATTCCAAAGTTCATTATCCCTGCTACAGGTCACAACAGTGTCATTGTCAAGTTCTCCTTCTCTCCTCATATAACTCCTTCAAATCCAGGACACAAGGGAGATTTTGATTGGCAAGACCTGATGCTCCCTCACCCCAGCCCAAGAACCCCTCCTAAAGACAGTGTTGGAAATAGAGTGCTTAGCTTTCCAGGTTCTTGGTACCAGATGCCTTCATGATGAATAGTGTATGAGCAAGTTCATAGCATCTGCCAAACTGTCATTGAAAATCCCAGCTGGCCCAGATCTTAGGCAGTATGATTCAAAGAAAGGAATAATAAAAGTATAAAGCCGACATCCGTTAGGTTGGAAGGGGCAGAAAAGACCCATGTACACATGAGAGGAAGGTGTCTCTCTAAATGTGGGTGGGCACAGGAGTGTGGGAACATCCCTTTTGTTTCTCAATGTTTGCTTTATAGGACTCCTTCAGCAGTGCTTCTGCCTGGGTTTGTCCTATTATTAACATAGTGGCTACATTTGAGTATAAGGGATGAGAAATGTAAGTTTACCCTTCCCTACCAACAGTGGCCTTTGTGATGCAGACTATAAAGTATCTTTCTGAGGATTCCTTTCAGAAATATTTGCAGAAACGTTCTTTTTGGAACCAGAAAAAGGGCCAAAACTGGTGGAGGGTCATTAAGGATAAGTCTTGTAGTCATGTGATGTTTCTTACCTATTTTAAGATTGAATGAAACTAATCAATATTATGATAAAAATAGAAATCTAAAGAGTACCATATAATCTTAGTGATAACAAAAATAGCTAATATTTGAAATAAAAAAACAGAGAAACATGTAGGGTTTTCATTCTATAGGTACCTTATGAAGTAAAAATTGTGTGGAGTCAAATCAACCTTGAAAATTTCCAAATCACCCATAAAACATAGTTTAGTGTATAACATATTTGTTTGTGTGAAGGTCTAAAGTGTAATTCTTTTGAACCTGAAAGGAGAATCCACTGAGACCAAAAGAAGAAACAAAATGAAATGAATGTCTAGGTATACAAACTAAGGTGCCTGGGGAAAACAAACAAAAAATTTCTAAGAACTAAATGAAAGTTAGATGAGGAACTTTAAAACGATCCTGCTTGCTTGGAGGGGGGACTCAAATTTTTGTTTTTATTAAAATTAATTGTTTTCCAGGTGGTTCTCAGTATTCAGGGGTTTTGCATACATGGAATTAGTGAATCTAAGACTGAACATAATGGCAAAATATTGTGCCTATTCTGAATATTTACAATTATATTCTTGTCTTTATTCTTTAAACAATACATTACAACAGATGTTTGTTTATTTATTTTGGTTATTTATTTATTTTTGTAAGGCAGGGTCTTGCTATGTAATTCAGACTGATCTTGAACTCACTATGTAGCTCTGGCCTTGAACTTGCAATGATTCTCCTGCTTCAACCTCCCAAGTGCTAAGACTACAGGTGTCATAGTCAGGGTTTTCAAGGAGAAAAATACAACACAGGGCACATAATTTATAGTAGTATTTTATAATGGTCACCCCAAGAGTCAAATGAAAAAGAAAGTGCAGGAAATCTGTCCACACACTAAGATCCAAAGAATCCAGCTGAGGGCCTGGATTACATGGCAATGTCCTACAGGAGTCCAACAGAAGACCTAGAGCCCATGACAATGCTCACTATGAGTTCAATCAGAGGTCTAGAGCCCACAATAATATCTCATGAAAGTCTGTTTCACTGATCTTCAGTGAGAAGGCCCAAAGGTCAGCTATAGAAGCTAGAAAGTCTGTGACAGCAGAAGGAAGAATCTGTGCCAGCAGGCTGAGGGTTCTGCACTGGAGCCAGGAAGCCATGCTCAACATAAGGACTAGAGTTTCCCTGAAAAGTACCACAGCCATTTTCAGTAACAATGAAGTCCCAACCTCCTCTGATGATGAAAACATTCTAGTTTGTCCTAAGTATTATAAGTAATCTAGAGATGATTTAAATTGTATGAGTGGACGTGCATAGGTTATATGCAAATTCTGCACCATTTGATAGGAAGGAGTTGAGCATTCAAGGATGGTGGTTTCAGTAAGCAATCCTGGAAACAAACTCCCTCAGATACAAAGGGAAGACTATAGGTGTTACCGTTTGTTATTATGAAGACTAACCAATACATCAGAGAATCTTCGAATGGGTACAGAATCAACTCTAAAATACCATGCACTTATAGAAAGACAAAGCTATGCAAAATGAAGGATATATCTTAAAACAGGTGAGGGTAATCTGTATGTTATTATCATTAATAAAACCATGGACTAAAATATTCTTTTTACTTTTCTGTATCTTCTTTTCCCTTTGAACAATGGGTTTATAGCCATAGCTTCCATGACTGAAGATTAGTGAGTTCTCCATCACTTAGAAAACATACCCAACACTCCCAAATTAAAGAAGGAGAGGTTATTTTTGTCTCAGTTTCAGAGGTTTCAGTCTACGGTCAACTGGCTCCAAGGGAGGAACAACATGGTAAAGGGCGTGATATAGGAAAGTTGCTTAACTCACAGCATCTGGGATGTGCAGAACAGAGGAAGACTGAAATAAAGAATCTGTGAAGTGGCAAAACACCTAGTAAATAAAGACAAGGAATTTTCCTAATTGAAGATAAACAAGTGACCAGCTTGCATAAATACTTCAAAGTTGGCAGGCAGGGATCAAGGACAGAGAAAAATAGCAGACCTGCCCCACCTACTAGCTGCCAATGGTAAAAGACTTGCTTCCTGTGGGCAGCCAGCTGGAGCAGGGACCTGCAGGCTGGGAGAAGCACCCCCCCACCAGGCACCCCTGGATATCAGGGAAGCCCCAGTGTAGCTGCACGGGTCTTGAGAAGCCTGCCCCACAACCTGCTATCTCCCTGTAAACCAGGGGTCAGAGCAAACCAGGTGCCTGCCCCATTCCCCTATACCTTAGTGGGGCAGCCAATGTGGGAAGTCCTTGGGACTCCACAACCAGCTTGTTGGGAGGAACCCAAGAGAATGACAAGACAAATGAGCAAAAGGCAATTTCAGACCTCCAGGCCATGCAGAGTAAGTCTGGAAGATATACTCATGGAAGAAAATGGAAATCATACAACTGAAATCTCTGATAGGATAACAACAGAAGTAAAAAAACAATTTCATGAGACTGTAAAAGTAATCAGATCAGAAATAATATCTCAGGTAAAAGAAGAAATGAAAAGCATAATAAAAGAATTACTCAGCATATCTAAAGAAGACAGATAAAAAAGAAGAGCATAACAAAACGATGGAAACCTTGAATGAACAATTCAAGGAATTACAATGCATGAAACAGATTCAAAAAGATAACCAGGAAATTAAAGTCAATCAAAAACTGGCAAAACCACTTGAAAGAGACAGAAGATAGACTTTTAGACTTTGAAAACAGGATTGCAGCTAGTGAGCATGAAAGGAAAGATCTTTTAAAAATAACAAGGAACCAGGAAATAACAATTCAATAGCTGCAAGAAGGTGCAAAGAAAAATAATTTAAGGGTGAGAGGTATCAGTGAAGAAGTAGGGGTCAACACAAACGAAATAAAAATGCTATTTACAGAAGTAATAGCAGAAAATTTCCCAAACATGGAAAAAGGATCTGGCATCCAGATAAGTGAGGCATATAGGACTCCAACTAACCATAACCAAAGTAAATCTACACCCAGACATATAATAATCAAGATCCCAGAAGTTCAGTACAAGAACAGAATATTAAAAGCTGTTAGAGAAAAGAAACAGATTACCTATAAAGGAAAACCAATCAGAATCATGGCAGACTTGTCAATACAAACCATCAAGGCAAGAAGAGTTTGGAATGAAGTGTTTCAAATCCTGAAAGAAAGCAACTTCTGACCCAGATTAATGTACCCTGCAAAACTATCTTTCAAAATTGATAGAAAAATAAGATACTTCCATGATAAAGAACAACTGAAGGAATTCATGACCACCAAAGCCCCCCTACAGAGAGTGCTGAAGGATACTCTAGAGAGAGATAAAGATGACCATGGTTCCAGAAACAGCAGCAGGGGAGGATCGTCAAACAGGACAGGCAATTGAATGAAGGGGGAAAGCAGAAGGCCAATAATAGCAGGATAGCACAGCAACGTATGCTGGTTGTAATCAGTAATGTAGATGGCTTCAATTTAGCAATAAAAAGAAGCACAAAGAGAATGGACCAAGAAACAAGATCCATCAATACACTGTATACAAGAAACACATTTAACTCAAAAGACAATTCATGAACTGAAAATCAAAGGGGAGAAAATAATTGTTCCATGTAATAGGAGACCAGAAAAAAGCAAGGGCAATTTGCCCATCAACTGCAGAACAGGTAAGTAAGGGTATTTTCATATGATGGAATGCTACCCAGCTATAAAGTAGGATAATCTCAAAGTTCTTGTAGGTAAATGGGTGCAACTGGAGATTCATGTTCATGACAAAACGGTTTGAACTCATATGGGGGAACACTAGCGATCATGAAAGGAAAGATCTTTTAAAACTAACAGGAAACCAGGAAATAACAATTCAACAATTATTTTGTTTTGTTTGATTGTATTATGTGTGACAGTATAGACAACTATTTCAAAAGAAACAAGAAACATTATGGTAGCCATTGCTGATTTCCTGTTGTCTTGTTGTGAGGTTGTGTGTTGCTTACATTGTTCTTGCCTAAGTATATTACTTGTAAGGGCACATCAAGAGATGACTAGTATATTATATAAAAACTTATGTGAGGTGGCTTTCTGGATGTATCAGAGAAGAATAAAAATAATAACCATTCTTATTACTACTAGACACTATTTTAAGCACTCTATATCATTAAATTACTTAATACTGATACAACACTTTGAGGTTTGTACAGGGGCAAAAAGAAGTTCAACAACATGTTCAGCATCCACTCACAAGCATAACAGAAGGTCAGAATTTCTATGGTTAAAATCTGCTTTTAAGTCTAAATTTTAAACAGTAGGTCACACAGTAAGATAGAAGTCTTTACCTATGAAAACAAAAAAGAACTGTAAATAAAAATGTTTGAATTTTTCTGGCTTTGAGGCAAAAGCAAAGTACAAAGAACTTTATCTAGAGATGAATAGGTTAGAAGTGTGGACAAGTATGCGAAGCCAGAGATTCTCTGAAAAGAATAGATGAATCCTGAGCGGAGAGAGTAATCATGTTACTATCATCCTCAGTGTTAGAGCACACAACACATAAAAGATGAAATGGAGTTCAGCTGAGGAAAGAAGAAACTCTGGATGCAAGGTTAAGGAAAGTTTTCATAGTCACATCCATCTAATGGTTGTGTCAGTTGACTGGGGGAAAAATTAAGATATGAATGCATACATATTGTGCACACACACAAAAACGCATATACAGAGAGATTGCTTCCATTGTTTTCAAGATATGTACTTAATATTTCAAATTAGTCAACTAATAAAGAAAGGGCAGAATAAAAGAGTGATAGTTACTTATTGGCCACCAAGATTTTGGTACTCAGAAAGGACAGGTCAAATAAGTGCCTCTTATGAAATGATGCCTGAACAGAACTTCCATGATGTGTATCCCAAAACCATACAAGGCTGTGCTTATTGGTGGTGTCGTGAAAACAGGCTTGAGGTGAGAGTCGTTGGGAGCTACATAAAAACTTAGGCATTTTTCTTATGATAATCCTTCAAAGATTACATCTCTCTGAAGTTTTTCTTCGTCTCCACTTTACTTGTTCTCTTACACAGGTTTATCCTTGGTGAACATTATTTCTTAGCTTTGATCTATCCTATTTGCCCTTTTCTTAAAGCATTCTAGTTGACAATAACTCCCTTCAAATATCAGAGAATTGAATGTAATCCTGCATATGTGATGTTTCTATGTGAGGTCAAAAAGATGATCTATGCATTGACCTGGAATCCCTCATTATTGTGTTTTAGATGGCATTTACTACTGTTACCATATTGATCTTGTTAGACAATATTGACCTTGCAATATTTTAATATAAATGTCATAAATCAAGATCCTCCCTACTCTGTAACTTATTTCATTTAGTCCATGTCTCTGATCTAAGGAGATGGTAAAGGTGAGTTGGTATCTTCTTAGAGATATTTTATCAGTAAATCAAATTGGCTAACTTCTCACCTCCAGCAATTCCTAAATTTACTACCAATAAAACTCTTCCTAAAATGACAAACATTGGAGAAATGCAAATAAACAATACTGAGGCTTCACCTTACTCCAGAAAGACTGGCTATAATCAGGAAACCTAGTAATAAATGCTGCAAGGCTTAAGGGAAAAAGGAAGCCTTCTACATTGTTGGTAGGAACATAAACTAGTACAACCATTATGGAAATCAGTATGGAGATTCCTTGAAAAACTAAACATAGGAATTCCATTGGACCTAGCTATTTCTTTCTAGGTATGTTTCTGAAGAGTTATAGACATTATGTCACAGTAATACATGCATATCCATGTTTATAGCAACATAATTCATAGTACCTAAATCTTGGAAGTAGCCAGTGTGCTCATAAATAGAAGAATGAATAAAGGTAGTGTGGTATTTATATACAACATCTTCTTATACAAGAAACCCAAAATAAAAATAAAGAGCAAAATAAAAGATAGATAATAGGACTTAGGGAGATTGTGGCTGAAATGAAGGGGACCGAGAGTTGGAAGAAGGGAATAGAGGAGGAGAAGATTACAAAAGAATTAAGAGGTATCATATATGTGTACTAGCTTCCCACAAGGAATGTAATAATTAGGTACTGGAAATGTACTAACAAAAAAATAAAAATCGAAAAAGTTCAAATACATAAGAAAAGAAAAAAATTAAAATGACAAACATGTTGTTAATATTCTTTAAAACATTTGATGAAAAATCTCAGTTTAAGTAATAGGGTTGTTTTGTTTTGTTTTGTTTTGTTTTTTTGTATGAGGGATCAAACTCATGACTTCATGTCTTCCAGAGAGAAAAGTTTTATTTTAGTCCTTTTCCCTTAATCATAATTACTAATATAATTGTTTTCACATTACCCTCCCTGTTATTTGTTTCATAATTTTCCTTACCTGTTTTGTTTGATTAACTAAAATTTTTTGGTATTCCACCCAATTCATTCACTTTTTAAAATTCAAAATTTTCTATGTAATTTTAATATAGTTTTTCTAAGATTAAAGTATATTTTTAAATTAAATATATATCCTTGATGATAATATCAGTGGTCAATATAAGAATTTTACAGCAATGTAATTCTATTGTACCCCCTTTCTGTCTTTATATTCATTTTGTTATGTTTTTATAGTGATGTATTTTAAAATTTTTATTCCTGTCATTTAATTTATTTGTCACAATTTTTAAGTTCCTGACTACTAATTGCTACATCTGGCTCATCTATAGATCTATTTCTACACGATGGCTTTTCTCTTTGAACATCTCAGTTTTGAAAAATTAAATTGTTTATTATATATTTTTGAGACTCTGGATTCTGTTTCTTTAAGGGGTGAAGACTTGCATTCTAGTTGGTAGCTAGATTGCTTACAATCAATATACACTGAAAAATGCTTAGATTTCAGTTTTGTTAAGGTAGATCTATTTCAGTTTTGCCCTTAATTCTAGGGCTGAATTCCTTAGTCTCTGAATGTAGTACTTCTAACCCTCATGGGAGTTTAATTAAGAGCATAAAATATTTACCAAGCCCCTTCAACTCACTGGAACCTGACTCCTATTTCAGTCTCCTATGTGGCAGATAGCTATATTTCAGATGTTCCAGCTTTAAATTGTTCCTTCCTCCTGAGCCCTTGATGTCTCATTTCATATGTATATCATTAATGTTCTGAGGTACATGAAGGCAGTTTATGTGATAATTTGGAATTCCTCTTTTTGAGGTTCCATTATTTCTGAAATTCCCCTTCTGCTCAGTTCCCAGCCACTCTGTGTCCTCAGACATTAACCTGCCTCTCATCAGGGTAATAAAATTGTGTCTTCCTATTTGATTTTACCCATCTTTGGCTAAGAGGATTAGGAATCACCCTCAGGGGAAAAGCTACATTACCCAGATTTTATCCACTGTGGTTTCTTTCTTTAATGAGTTAAACTCCTCCATTATCTACCTTACTGGCATCGTACTCTAGTTCCTTCAAACAGCTTTTTAAACATAATTGCTATCAGCATGAGACATTATAAGTGCAATCTACGCTGTAATCTATGAGAATAAGAACTCAAAGATATGTTTTTAAACATGATTTTTTACTCTAAAAGAATGAGCTATAGTAGTGAGAAAATGTATGCCCAAAATAGTGGATCTCAATCCTAGCTTACTTATATGATTGCAGGTAAGCTGCTTCATCTGTAAATTTCATTCTCCTCTTCCCTAAAATGGCTACTTTTCGACAATGCATGAATCTCGAAAGCCGTCTGTTCCCTATCCCCTGCTGTATATGAGGCCAAATGAAGACTGTATTTAACGTTTTGAAGCAATGTGAATGCTACTGGAGATAGAAAAGCTCTCTAATATAACTCTCCATGTAGCTAAAGCGACTGGAAACATATTCACTGTGAGAATCTGATTCATCAAGTTCTATAAGTAACACAGCATGGTCTTACTTATTTCTCATTACTTGCTCTTGCCTTCACCTACTTTGTCAGAAATGGATGTGATCATCAAAACAAATGTTGCCTTCCTTAATAATTTTTAAGAAACAAAGGTGATAATGCTGCTATCCTGTCTCTTGATTCCATTTAATCCTCCTTGAGAAGTAAATTAGAGCAATAAAAATCTCTGTGGTTTTTGGAAAGCAGAAGCCATATACAAAAATGACAAAGGTCTGATAAACAGGAAAAATAGTTTTCTGCTTCAGATATATATTAGAAAAGAAATATCTGATTCAGGGTTAGATTGATTGAGGTCAATAAATACATCATGTGACTCTTCTTTTGCTCAAAAGGTTGTTTTCTAACTTGCATTGGTGGTACTCTAAGTCTCTCAGCTTGTTGCTTTGAGTTACCTACATAACATGCTATTACAAAATGATTTTCAAATATATATACTGTACATGAATGACACTATGAGGAGAAAATTCTACTTGTGAAATATGTGACGTTGAAGATTATACACCAGAATTCAGATTTATGATAAAACTCAAATATCTAAAATTTTGAAGTCTCCTAGTACATGATTTTATATATCTTTATACAAAGTAGATATACATGACCATTAATCCAGACACATCAACTACATTGGACTAAGAAACACCTACCAGATTAGTAAAGCATATCCTTGAGTGTTTCTGGCTGAGTCCTAGAAGGTTGGCTTTGTGCAACACATGGTCCTTGGTCAGTTCCTCTCTGGTTCTACACCCCCTGCTCCACTTCTAGGCTGCTGTGAACTGAAAAGCTTCACTCTGCTGTATTCTTTTACCACGATGTCTCTTCCTGACAGCCCACCATCATAAACTGAAATTGTGAGCCAAAATTAACCTCTTGTCTTATAAGATGTGAGTGTTGGATATTTTGTCCTAAGAAGAACAAAGAAACATACAACATGGCACTGAAATTGAAACAAAAACTTGGGAACAAACCATGGACCTTGTGATGGTTGGTGATCACATGAATTTGAGAACTTTAGCTAAGAGAAGCTTAACTAAATCAGCTCAAAAATTCCACATCCTAGACTGTGGAAGACTTGCCTTTGGACAGCTCAGCACCTGGATGGTATAATAGGATTTGAAGAAGGATGGATCTGCTTCTGTGTCTTCAGGGGAGCTCAAGTCTTTGCCCTCACCTAGGACGTCATCTCCTGCCTTCTAGCTCAAACTCTTCAGCTTCTGGTGAAGATTCTTTGGCCTTCTAGCATAGACTCTTTGGCCTTCCATCACAGACTCATCAGGCTCTTGATATGGACTTGCACAGGACACTGTGGTGAGTATCAGACCATGGACTGAATCCTTCAGTCTCCAGTGTGCAGACAAACCCTCTGCACTCTTCCTCATCTGACACTATGGGTGGTCATTATAAGCCAATCTTGTAAATTCTTGTACACTTGCACATCTCGTGTTGTATCTGTTTCTCTAGTAAAACACTGACTGACACAGACCTGTATTTAGGAGTTATGTTTAAGTCTGGAAAGGAAGAGGGAAGAGGGGCATGACAGGTGTTCTACAGCGATGACAAACTCTACTATACTAGAGGGTTCTCCTCTCTTTCACTAAAGAAAGAAAATTGCAGTAGTACTTCTCAAAAATCTTTCCAGATAAATGATCATTCCACAAAACTTAATAAATATTATGTGGAAAAGTGAGTGCTTCAGATAAGAGAAATATGCATGTCAAATAGGAGAAAGGAAAGAAAAAGGGAGGAAAAGGGTAGAAAGGAGGAAAATAAAGAACAGTGAACACTGGGATTATAAAGCCACTGTAATGACAAGAAGAAGTGATGTTATATCATGAGGAAAAGTTATGCCAGGAAAATAATAACAGCCATTATGATCAGACAGTGGGGTTAGAATCTTAATTCTGATTAATTCTAGGATGAGTTGTGAAAATTATCTAACTTCTCAGAATTTCACTTTTCCTATATTTAAAACAGAAATAGGAGCAAAAGTCTACATGTATTTCAATGTGATATGGTGATTAAATTACCTAAATCATAGGAAAACATCACGTGGGCCATAACTTCTTATGATATGATTTCTATAGGTAGATAAATGAATCAAATCAAGAAGCCAAACTTACAGATTCACTCTTGCTTTACATATGCTTCTGAAATTTTATTTTTTACTTTTTAGAGAGAAGCATACTAAACAAAAATTACTTGACTCCACTGTCTACACAGAGTTTCTTTTCATTCAATATATAAGTATACTAAGATATACGGATAGGTCACTAAAGTTACCTTAGCACTTAACTTTTTTTAATAATCAAGTTAAAATTCATTGTTCTAAATTTTAGATAGCAAGTTGAATACCTACTGCTGCAAACAAGATTTTTAAAATTTTGTGTTCCAGAAAGGGTCAGAGCTAAAGAGATAGCTAACAGTTATTAAAGCCTAAACAACATTCCAGGTGGTAAAACAATACTTGACATAATTCATCCATCCATCCTTTTGATCACTGTACTGGAAGACTGAGCAGTAGTGTTCACTTGAAATGACCTCATGTAGACTAGATCTGTTTGGCTTACCCCTTCTATAGAGTCATTTTACTAAACATTTATTTACCGAATCAGTCTTACCCACATAACATCATACAATTCTGTCATCAATTCCCTACAGGTGGAACTATAATCTGTTCTTTACAGCAGAAGCAGCCGAGGTTCAGTAAGTTTTCCCAAAGTCACACAGGCAGCAAGAGGCAAAACTAGTGCCAATCAAGCCCTTGTTCATCAAAACTCTATTTTTCCATATGCAATTCCCCAAATAGTCACAGAAATTTTAATGCTTCCTTATCAGTAAGGAGTTCAGAGTAATACACACTGTATTTTTTCTCACTGTGTTACCTCAGATCTTTAAATCTTTTTTTAAAGTCTGAGGTATATGAACTGAACACAAAGGAAGTCTTTGGGTAGGAGTGGAAGCCACAATATGACAGTCTTAGAGGGGTGTGAGTATGTAAAAGTTAAATGTTCATCTGTGTAAGTTGGAAGAACTTTCAATTACTCTGCTTTGATTGAGGCATAATTAGGTGTATATGCTGAGTTAAGGTATTTTTGTTTTTATAGCAAAGTCAGATAATAGTCCCATACTTATGTCCCAATTTCTTTTCTTTTAGGTGCTGTCTGCTCATATTGACCAAAAATTCTGAGTCTGTGCCAGCCCCTGAAGCAGCATCATAAAAGCCCTCAAAACACATAGTCTGAAAGCGCTTGAATACCTAAACCAGAGAAAATTTTGTCCACATCATTCAACAAAAGGTATCACAGGTTATCTTTTTTAATAGGAGATTAACGATTACAATGGACACCAGATATATTTTTTCAGATGAAAGAGGGATTTGAGTATGACTGTTGTGAAAATATTACCTGTGTAGAGGAATACTGTACATGATAGTGATATCATATTCATAACGTTTCAGCAAACTGTTCATCCCTCTACTTTGCAGCAACTTCCCTGTGTTACATAAAAATTTCATGTTCCCTAATATCATTTTGTGAATGCAAAGCAATGCTGGACATTTTCATAGGGTTAAAAGGAGCTGTGTAAAATTTCATCGAAAGTGGTTGGAATGATGACAAAGGAAAAGTATTTCCAATTAATGGATTATTTTGAGCTTTGATCTAGTTTCATTGCTCAATAAATATTTTTGGTTATAAAATAGTAATTAAAAATATACAGTGTTCTCTTCTCAAAGTGAAGAGATACAAGTAAACAGACAAATAATTATAGTAAGATATGAGCTTGAGTAATAATAGAGCTGTAATAGCCCATAAGAGGGGCCCCTGATTTAAGCAGGATAAGGGAGATTTCTGCATGCAGTCAGTGATTCAAATGGACTTAAAAAAGTGAGGGGTTTTTGAAGATGGAACTAAGGGGAGGAAACCCTGTGAGAAGAAAGTGATTTCAGGTTACACATGCTACCTTTAAAGTGTCTCAAATGCATCCTACAAATTGCCAACATTTCCAGTAAGTGCAGAAAATGCATCAGGCACATTTTTAAGTTTTAAGTA
The DNA here is from genome assembly GCA_004365215.1 of Cuniculus paca. Taxonomy (NCBI): domain Eukaryota; kingdom Metazoa; phylum Chordata; class Mammalia; order Rodentia; family Cuniculidae; genus Cuniculus; species Cuniculus paca. The sequence continues at coordinate 10,650 of RJWT010000710.1, read as the reverse complement.
TTATCTCTAGTGATCTCAACAACCTAGCGAGATAAATTTTTATCCCCTTTTCACAATGAGGTTCAAATAAGTATTTGTGAGTCATTCGTGTGTTGATGGTAACAGAATCACTGAGAGGATCTGAGGTTTCCCGAAGGACAATTCTAGTAAAAGCAGGAAGTTTATGAAATATCTTCAAGAACATCACAAAGTAGATATAAGATGAGCTATAGAGAAGACAGAAGAAAAAACATGAGAATATCATATGATGGAAAGAAAGAAATAGTTGGAAGAAAGAAAGAAATAATTTAAGTAAAGAAAGCAGGTACACGTCAATGTTCCAGATCAAATTAGTCAGTGCTTATAAAGACTGTGCCGAGGTAGCAAGTGGAAGCCATATTCCAGGGAGCTGAAGAGAGAGCAGGAAGGAAGTAAAGAGGTAAAGGCAGCAAAGAAAAAAAATTACTTAAATTCTAGGGTGAAAGGTGAAGAGAAGGGTCTTGACAAAAGTGGAACAGAGCTGAGGCATTTTTTTGGTACATATTTTTAAGACTAGAAAAAAACCAAAACATATTTAAATGCGGATAACCAAAAGAGAAAAAAATGGTAGTAGTTATGGAGAAACCAAAACAGAACCAGAAAATCATGATGTCTATAAGAAGTTGCCTAGGGGAGTTGGCAACTGAAGGCTTGTGTGCAGGGCTTTAGCTTGGGCTGGGGGGTGGGGAGGGACTGAGGTAACCCGAAGGAAGAAGGTGGTGTGTGCATGTGAGTACGTGTATTTCTTCTACATTCTCTGTCATGATTCCTCCTCATATAGAATATCTTACAAAATGCAATCAAGTAGTGAATTAAACAAAACTACCCCCCATACAGTTAAGACTCATACAGATACTAAACTGTGTTTATTTATTTCTTGTTTAGTTCATCACATACTAGTTAATGTTAGCTAATTCACTGCAAAGAGCACTTTAAAATAATATCAAGAGTGGCATGAAAGCAACATACCCCAATGCCTTGTTCATTCATTTTTCCATTTCAGTCAGTCTTCTTCAATACTAGGAAATGTCATCAAGATTTTCCATCCACGTTAATATATCTGAATCATGTGAGGAATGAACAAGTTTGGTGTCTTAGATATAGCTTTGAAACAAACATGTCTACACCATCTTGCTTCCTGTACTGGAATCCTTTTTGTTCAGCATTGCCACTGAAGTTATTTTCAGAACATCATATGGATTTTTCATTGAAACATCTGTGTTAACTTTTATTATCCCTGGTCTGCTTTGTAATTTTGGAAACAGATATAAAGAATGAGCAACCCAAAGCACAGTAATATAGTGGGAAGCATCCTTCATAAGTCAATTGAGGAATTTAATAATCTCTTTAGAAATAAGCTCTGCAGCTATGAGAAAAATGTGTGGGTTAAAGGCCTTCCAATTAAGAAAGGTTTCTCTGTGGATTTATAGGCTGGTGGTTCACTCTTCCTGTTCGTGTTTCCATAGCAACTGTCAGGTAGATTTTCTGCTACTTGCTAGGAAGTTGGAAATGTTGAGTCTGGTTGAGCCTTTTCAATTCAGTGAAGCTTAAATGAAATTCTTTGCAAGGAACTGGCATTTAGCCTGGGTCATTTATTCATATCTAGAAGAAAAAAATCAATTATAGTAATCAAATGTGCAAATTTTTTATTGGGATTATTTTGGGTACATATTTTGTGCTGTAATCTATTTTTAATGCCAGGGTGCTAAAGGTTTGAAGGGCTGCAGCTGGCCTCTTTACTATCTGATGGCTTGTGGCTTTAATTACAGCCCAAGACATAGGAAGGCATGCCTTTTTCTGGTCTACTTTTGCAAGCTATAATCACCCTTGGTGATATTCAGAAGCAAACTAGAATCCAGAGGACTCATTAGGTTGAGACACCTATGCTGCATAAAACACTTCATGCAACGTTTTATTCTTTTATTTTTCCTGTCTTGTTACTTCACATAGAAGCCAGGAAAACAAATAATGTATATGCTATTATTTAATCTTCTTAGGAGTACAGTGTCTTCATTTTCCTTTCAGATTAAACCCACTTGGGTGTCGCTCACTATGGTTAATTTCAGCCCACACTGACTGATGCCTGACAGTTCCACGTAGGATGGTCTCCTTTAATGCTCAAAATAAAGAAAAAGAAAAAAATACCAAGCATGTAGGAGGGCAAAATGAGCGCTTTACATGACACCTAACATAGGCCACACAAAGGACAGACATCTAAGGGACATTACTCAGTACATTCTTCTATTAACATCTTTGCTCACTGCCATGGAAATATCAGCTTCTCCAGAAAATAAGGGATAGTCCCTATTTCACATAGTGCTGTTATTTTTATCTTCCACCTTCCCTGTGGACACTTCTTATAAGATATAGTATTTACAACAATGACTTCGAATGCATTTCTGTTCATTTTGTTCTGTTCCTCTTTTTTTCTTGTCTTTTGTATGCCACACCCTTACCTACATAACGATGTTTCATTATACTGTAATTGATTGTTGGTAAAAATATAAATGAGAGAGTAAAGAGAGAGAGAGAGAAAGAGGAAGACAGAGAGACAGAGAAGGGAAGAGAGATGGCTGTTTTTAAAAACATCAGAGCTGAAATAACTTTTACTTACTTGCCTTGTCTTGCCTTATTTTTTCCTCTTTGGTCTAAAACTGTGCTTTCTTCTATTAAACTAAATAAAAAGTTTCTGAAAAGAGCAATTGAAGCTGAAGGAAACTCACTCTTCAGTAGCTGTACTAGGAAGTGGAAATGAAGTCGCTTGGCTCTGCTCTCAACTTTATTTACTCTAAAAGGTGGGCAATTTTCTCTTAAAAATCAATCCTTCTTGGAGTAGCATGGTTCAGTCAGCAGAAGATACATCTCTACCCAGCAACAAAGAAGCAGAGGAAAGCCACATTCTGAGCACTTTTCAAGATCGGGAGAGTTCGGGAGAGAATGGATTTGCTTAGTTACAGAAATACATTAAAATATGTGACTGCACAATGGATAAGTCATTTGGCCACAGAAAGAGAGAGACAGAATTATGAGTGGTATTTTTTGTTGTTCTTGTTGTTGTTTCTTTTTCTTTCTTTCTTTTTTGGGTCTTGTAAGCAAAGCCATTGTGAGTGAAATAATGAAGTGGAAGCACAAGGCTTAGACTTTGTCTCCCCTGCTCCTGATAGAGAAATCAGACCCTCTCTGTGGCTGACATTTATACATTGGCTGGGAACTCTCCTCTACCACTGCCCCTACCCGTTACATGTCGCTTCTCCCCTGCCCCCCAAATAGATGTGGGACAGAGGTCCAGTGGTTGAAGGCCTATTGGTCCTGCCTTCAGCTATTCCATAGCTAAGTGCAGTTTTAATTCAGTAAATGTACTTCTGTCCTTGACTTCCAAGACTCTATGAAGTCCTGCTAGATGGACGACCAACCTCCAGCCTGATCTGGACTCTTTTCTTTCAGAATTTTATTTCTGGAGAAGTGAAGACTATTCCTGAATGGCCCTCAGATAGTCTTCTTTGGCTTCATGACAAGACAACCACTGCTGGAATACCATTCCTGCCTAACCAGTCCTGCCTGAGAGCATGTGTCATGCTTAGTGCTGCCAAACTGAGCCACTCTGTGGGCTAATGTTTTTCCACCTCCTTCTCGTCTCTCCACTTTCTCACATTTACTCTGCTTATCCTACTCAGGCTTTTCTTATTTCTTCTATTTAAGGCTGTTTCCCTCTGTCCAACTGCTGTGCCTTAGCCCACTCTTCACTTCTCAGTGACAACTCGACAGGAGTCCTAACACCAGTTAACTCTCCATTCCCTGTAGCCCAGATCAGTACCCTCCTTTGCCCCCTCCACTGCCACCTCCATCTATTCCCCTTGAGATGTTTCCTAAATATCAATTCAAAAATTTTAAGAATCTCTTCAACCTGGCAAGCTTCCCTTCAAAACATCTTCTTCTAGGGTTCTCCCAGTTACTAGCAAGTTACTTTGTCTAAGCCTTCACTTTCACATCTATGAAGTACACAAATCATAGTGCTCTAAAATTAAAATAATGGATGAATATAAATTCTGTAGGTGAGTGTTCAGCACTCAGAAAGTGTTCAATAAATATTAACTTTTATGATTGTTGGGGGGATTTTTGTTGCAAAAGCTCAAGTTTTAAAATCTCCCACATTACATGTTAGACCCTCTTCTTTGCCATTTACTATCTGTGTGACCTTGAAAAGCCACTGAGCCAATTTTCCTTCCAGTAGGATAAGGGAAATCATACCTGCTCCATAGGATTTTTAAAGGTTTACATGGGTGGAGACATTTATGGCACCCAGCATAATGCCTCCTTCACGGTATTGACAATTTTCTTTCCTACACCTTCACTGTTATTTTTTAAACCTCTTATTATTTTTTGTACTTTTAGTTCTCCATTGTGTGCCTACGACACTTCCATAACTTCTTCCATTTGCTTTACCTTTTCTTTAAAATGCTCTCCTTTGATCCTTAAGGAAAACTCTGATTTCTTCAGTACCACAAATCTTAGAGTGCAAGAAAACAAGCCAGACACCCTTCTGCTCTTCCCCTTGTAGAGCTGGGTAAGTGCTTTCAAGAAGTTGCTTCTAAAGGTTAGAAAGTGCATTCATTCATTGGGGTAGGATCTGAATTGTGAAGAGGCCACAGCGTGCCATGGTGCAGGTAGTGGTGGTGAAGACATGTCTTCTCAGCACCCCTAGCTCCAAGAAAGCCCTTTTCCATTCCACTCATAAAGTCACCTTATTCACAGGAGTGTAAGTGCTGAGGATGCCCTGTGTCCAATGTCTCCTATCTTTATATCGCATTCATATTTGGATTTTTTTTGTTTTTTGGTTTTTCGTTCCTCAATCCTGAATGTGCTTCTAATTCCTTTGTTAAGCTTACAGACCCAGCAAGTGCCAAATGTGGAATTATTCTTGTCAAAACTGCCCCTTCCAAATTGGCTAACTTGAAGATCAGAGCTTTCTGCACAAGAAAAGACATCCTGACTCAATGTGTCAGCTCCTTTTCATGTAGCTAGATCTTTCAATTTGTAGCATAACCCCTGCAGCACTAGAGAGAAAAGATGATATGTCTGAAATGCTGAACTGCAGTCACCCCTGCCTACCATTATGTTTCCGCAGGCATTTCTATAAAAAGCTGCAAAACCAAGGGGTCTGAGATCTGACACCCGAAATGGCTGCAATCGCTCCAAGGCACCCCTTTTCCTACCTTTTGCTGTCTGACCCTATCCAGGCCTGCCTTTCACTACACAGCTCATAACTCTATATTTAGGCCAATGACCAACCATGTATACAGACTCCAAACACTTCTCAATCTTCCTAAGATAGCTTCCCCTGTGAATTTGATGTTAGAAAGAACTCTGCTACTGTTTTTGCTGGCCCAGTTGTGGAGTGGTATTTTACACATTTCTGGAGTTTTCCATTGATTTATGCTTTACAAAACAATAAACAATAGTGACAACTAAGATTATTCAGTTCTTGCTTTCTGACAGTATTATCCTGTGAGTTTGCAATAGACGACAATGATTGTGCTCAGTAATTCCTTTAAACCTCCCCACAATCTTAGGAATCAGGTATTTTGCAAGAATGGAAATTGAAGAAAGTATTTTCTCAGGTGGAAAAGGGTAAAATTAGGATTTGAACTCACAGCCCACATATATAATAGCAAGCTACCCTGATTTCTTGAATATATAACCCAAAATATATACAATTGTCACCAGTTCTTATTATGTACAGTAGTTATGATCAATAAAGTTGCTGGGAACTCTGAATTAGTGGATACTGAAGCACTGCTCCTAGGGGAAATACAGAGTGAGATTCCTGTGACACTGGTCACAACATTTTCATCAACTGATCAATATAAAACATAATTGTTTATGTGTTTCTTTTTGAGGACACCTGATTTGATATAGATTTTTGGCTCATGAACACTGAGGTCGTGACAGCGGCACTCTAACCTACCTGCACAACGCTTACGCACTGAGTGGATTTCCACAGTGAAGCACATCATAACCTCTTTGCGCTCAGGAAGTCTAGACAGCACTTCAGTGCTGCACTTGGGGCCATTTTAAACAGCAGAATCACCAGCAAAAAGCACAGAACACAAAAAGTATAAGAGCTGGTAAACCATGAAAAGACAGTTTACAGTACAAGAATTGGAGCTGGGAGGCAGAGCATCTCTTCATATGACCTCACATGGGTACATCTGTGGGGCAACTCAAATTTTGTTAGCCTGCCTACATCTGCAAATGACTACAAAAACAAGAGTAAGTACAGATGTGGGCATTACAAATATATTTTAGAGAAGTGAATTTACAAATATGCAATCTGTGAATTATCAGTCTATATAACAGGGAAAAAAAATCCCAAATCTTACAACAAAAGAAAGTCTACTGGATGAGCTGAGAGAAGCTCTCAGTAGGGCCACTCCCAAAGGCATAAGGATATGCCACTGTCTCCCCAAATCAAAGAAAGAAAATGAGATATTCTAGTCACCTCTCCACATGCTGCATGAGGCTTGATCTCTAAGAAATAGCTGCATATCTTGACTCTTACTTTTGGATTTCACGAATATGTTTTCCTTCATAGATACACAGACTTCACATCAAAAATTTAAAATTTTTCTTTCGCTACAGTGAATTACGGTGGCATCTGAGTAGTGACTATAAAAGTCTATTTTCTTTATGGAGATGGAAAATGATTGATAGGATAAAACAGTGGAGGTTAATTTGTCCCTGTTTCCACACCCTAGATCCTGGGATTCGGAAGCTAAACAGTAGAGCTGACTAAACTTGGAGTAGGTGCTGAGTTTCTGGTGTGGTTCTTTATAAGCTTACTACTCATGGTTGGTATGTAGGCCAGCAGTATTGGCACTACCTGTTTGCTTATAAAAATGCAGAAGTTCAGGCCTCCCCAAAGACCTGCACAAATGGAATGTCGGTTGTAAGATCTGCATGTGCTTCCTATGTAAATCAAAGTAAGAAACACAGAGCTCAGCAAAAACAAACCTGAATTTCAGCTTGCTAATTTGTCCCACTTACTGAACACCTGTTAATTATCTTCTCTCTAATCACAACTCTGGCCACAAGTTTTGCACAGCACCAAGGTCAATTGAATTCCATACCAGTGTCTCTTGCAGCAAGTCATCACTGAGTGGGTCATTTTTGTTCAAATGGATTTAGAAACTTTTTCTCTTTTTTCATGAGTTTTTTTCTTTTATTCTTATCCTTAGCAACATGTTATGTTTATTATCCATAACAAATATCCAGACTGAAACATCCATTGGAGGTTTCAAATAGATCTTTTAGCCCTTCTAATAAACCATGTGATGGATCCCTTCTTATTTATCCTACATGTTAAAAGACAATTGTGTCTCCTTTAACTAACTGAACAGAATATATATAACAATTTTTTTAACATTTCACATTTTTTACCAAAGCTGTCCAAACTTGTGTCTAATTCAGAGTGGCATGACTCTAAAAACTAGGCAATCAAGTATCAGAAGGTTCATGCAATTCTTATTTTTTCACATAATCTCTCTTATGAAGAGTTTCCCAATCTTCAGAATAATAGGATACTAGACTGCTGCTCACAGAGCCTTTATAAAGATTTAATGAGAAAGGGAGGCAGTGATTTCTAAAGCATAAAGTGCTATGCAAATGCAAGTGTTCATAGTGCTAATAGCTTACAGTACTAATGCTCCTAAAAATCAACAATTTACTAATACTTTGGCAAATATATGTATATATATTCATATCCAGGCATAAAAGTTTTCTGTATGTTTGATGTTACATTTCTAGAATCACCAATGAAATCTATAGAATCAGATCACATCTTGTAACCATTCGTATAGTACCTTTGACACTGACCTTTGAGGACTAGAGAAGACAAGTAAGCCATTTCAGTTTCTTCCTGACGTCTGAGATTCTTAGACTGTTTTAATGACAATGTCATCCTTGTTATTTACGAGACCATCAGAAACCAGCAAACTCTCTAAAAAGCCTGTTCACATGTTGCCCTCACAAAACATGAATGGTTGTCACATAAAATAGCCAGTTGTCTAGTCTTTTCCTGCACACTCAGTTTCTGCAGATTAGGAAACTCTCATATTTTCCAAACATCTGTAATGATGGCTGTAAAGGATGACCCTAACTCCTGCTCAGATTCAGAATCTGCTTATGCTTCTCTTTTCAAACATAAAATAGATAAGAGCTATTTGGGAAGCCATTGTCTGAACAGCTAATGAACGTCTCAACCCACAGGTGCTTATTTAAGCCCTTATACCATTCTGGCTAATGAAGAGGGATCCCTAGTGCCTAAGTCATTTCCTAGTGGTACCTAAGCTTCTCAGCATGACATTCTTATTGTCTGAGACATTAGAATTCAGTTTGGTGCCTTCTTGCTTCCATAGCATAGGGTAACCAGTACACCCAGCCACATCTTCTCATATAATAAATGGTGCTTCAGGGAATACAAAAGTGATGGAATATACCTCAGGGAGCTGAGAACAGGTACAGAACCTAAAGGTTTAGGTTGGCTTTGTTGTTGTTTTTCTTCTTTTATTAAAACAGAGAAACTTTGTGTATCAGTCAGTGTTTTACTAGAGAAACAGATATAACACAAGATAGACAAATGTTTAAGAAATTACAAGATTGGTTTATGATGGTCAGCTATAGAATCAAATGAGGATGCATGAAAAGGGTGTGTACCCAGTGGAGACCAAAAGTTTCAATTCAAGGCCTGGAGCTCACTGCAGTGTCCTGTGTAAGTCTGTATCAGGAGGCTGATGGCTCTGTGATGGAAGGCTAATGAGTCTACTCTGAAAAGCTAAAGCATCTGAGGTGAAAGCCAAAGTCTGCACTTTTCATGGTTGATGCATTGTCAACTTGCACAGTTTACAAGTTTACTGAGAGACTCATCAGGGAGCCAGGGTTCTTACTTTGTAAATATCCTCATCCTGTGCAAAGGAGGGCAAGGACATTTTGTGTGTTACACCCACCCTGAAGGTGGGGGTTGGGGCTGAGTACACTATAAGGGAGGAGAAGAGGCTTGTGTTTCCCTTGTTTTGCTCTGGCTGCTGCCTTGAAGTGCTGCCCCATTGCATGCCGCCCTGCCTTGGAGCCAGCTGATTATGGACTGAAATCTCCAGAAACTGTGAGCTAAATAAACCTTTTCTTCCCCAATTTTGGGTGTCAGGTGTTTGTCTCAGCAACAAAGAAAAGTAACCAAGACAGCACTAGAAGCCAGGAGATGACATCCAAGATGAAGGTGAAGGCTGGAGGTCCTCCAAAGAAGAGAAGCCAGCCCATCCTTCCTCATTTTCCTTTATACCATCCAGGCAACAAGCCAACCTAGGGAGGATCCTCTACAACCTGGGGTGTAAAATTTCTGAGCTGACTTAGTTAAGGTTCTAAAATTCTCAAATTGCATAATCAGTCTATCATTACATTTTGTTTCCTTGTTAATGCCAATGTAATCTAGGGCTCTCTTCTCATCTGGCATGTACACCTGTGTACACACAGGAACAAAATCCTGAAACTTCTCTAATCTGATTTGCAAGGAACCAGCAAAAGATTATTCTGTTGACATTTTCTCCACTTTTTTAAGGCTTGACCCAGTCTTTCATTTTAGCATTCTGTTTGTCTTTCAAGTTTGATTTAACATGAGCTATCTAGTGAGTTGTCAAATAATTACACTAAATGTAATAGCCTTGTATTAGTAAACTTAAATTATGCTACCTGGTATTTCAGCTTGTTTTGGGCCAGAATTTTGACTGTCAAATTTGATGCCAGACACTGATGATTCAAAGATGGGAAAGACCTGGTCTTGTTGTAATAGAGCAAATACAAAATAGTAGATTCAGTAGGGTGATAGGTGTTATGGTAAAGATTAGTAGCAAGTACTACATAACAGCACAGAGAAAAGAACCAATCTGGGGGTTCCTGGATGATAAGTAAGAATAAGTCAGAAAGGACATGTATAAAAGTAAACTATAGGAAAGATTAACTTCACAAGTGAAGGTACAAAGGTAAGAAAAACCTGACAAGTTTGTAACTAGCAGAGGATAATATCCTTTTGGAGAGTAGAGGACTGTGAGGGTGCAGAGGAAGGCAGAGCACAGGTAAATAGTTTTTCTAAAAGTTTTTACTTTATCTCAGTTGGTGAGGGATGTTTAAGGGGCTTGGGTGAGAAAATGAAAAATGAGGATTCACTATCAAAATCTGCATTCTTCCTTTACTCTGTGGACATAAAGGTGAGAAACCAAAACTAAAAAGAGAAAGAGCTATCAGAGACAATCTAGTATATCTTGATAGGAGAGAATGAAGGATTCAACTAGGAAAATCACACACAAAGAAGACAGCAATAGATTCATCAAAGAATTAGGAGGTAGAATTTTCATGAGTTGCCAGTTTACTGGATGGTTTAAAGGGATGAGGAAAGATTCCTTAATGAGGGGCATAAGATGGTCCTGAGGTTTCAGGTCAAGTCCCTGGGTAGGCAAAGCTGCCATTTATGGAATTAGGGAAGCCATAAGAAGGGGTGGGAATGACTGGAGATCATAACCTCAGCATGATGCCTGAAAAAACCCATCAAATAGCCAATGGATCTAAGTTCTCAGATGAAGCTAT